>CAHIKZ030001909.1:337500-493630 GCA_903632075.3 Acanthosepion pharaonis
CCTGGCATTTTTTCTTGCAGACAGCAAATTTTCTTTGTTTACCAAGAGTAGTTCTTTCTAGAACGTGTCCAGTCAGACTCTTTCCGATTTCATCTGGCACACGCTTCGCGGACGCCTTACCCAAAGAGGGACGAACTAATTTCTTTGCGTCAGATAAAGATGAAATAGTCATATAGACTGTAACAATTCTTCTGAATTCAAGAAGAATGTTTTCATTTGCCATACAGTAAAGAACATGAGCTTTCATAACAGCCATACCAATAAGATTGGTGAATACAGGAAAATGCCATTTCTTCGCGCGAATTTGATTCTATACTTATTTATCAGCCGATCCATTTTGTCTACTCCACACATATGACTGTTGCAATCAGCTATGCATTTGGACTGTGGAACATTTACTTTCTTGTTCATTTCTCTATTCCACTGTTTCACACTTACATGTGAAATGCACCTTGAAAATTTGACAACATTCTTAGATTATTTTTATCTTTCCAAACAGTGGCAAATATTTTGTTCTCTGAGTCGAGTCTTCAATCATAAAAACCTCTGGCTTTGCTCTTCACTTCAGGAACAAGTGGGCATTTATTTATGTGATTACTCTTTAAAGTTCCTGAAGCTGAAACACCTTTCTCTGTTAGTATTTTTAGTAACTCAAAACTTGTAAAAGAATTATCAAAGTACAATAGGTGGTTCGAAGGAGTATGAAGCTGCGAAACTGTATTCAAATCCACTGCAGTACTTAAGCCAAACTGTAAATTGATAGTGGAAATAATCGATTTTTTCATGCTTCTATGGCAGTTTTCATTTTCTACTGGCCAGAATAAGAGCCTATAGCTGGCTGCCACGAATAGGCAGGAAGATTCTATTGGCCAGCTTGAGAACCAACAGCTATTTGACACGAATGTTAACTAGCATGCCAAACTGTAAATCATGTCCTTTTTTTCACTTCCTTCATACAAGTCAACATGAAAACAGTAACCTGTTTTAGGGCAGCATATTGCCCAGTTCTTGTATCCAAATCTTATCGGCTTGCCTCTTATAAATTGTTTCAAACTATGGCGACCATAATACTGCACCATTTGTTCACCGATGCTGAGTTGCTTTGCAAAAACATCAAACTTTACGAATATTTCATTCAACATCTATCGGTGCTGTCTTGAAGGTTTTATCAATTGTTCCTTTTCCAAGTGTAGAGTTGTCGTTGAAGTGCAAATACTGTTTCATTCCAATGCATCTATTGCGTAACACATTCACGAACAAATAGAAGTTTCACATCTTCATTCTCACACCAATACATTTGTTCTGGGGGCAAGTGATGATACCCTGTTAGAAGAAGAACTCCAACAAATTTTCGCAAGCAATCACTTGAGAATGCGAAGTTCTGGTGACTATTTTGAGCAGCGTACATAACGCGTTGTCTTGCAATATGAGTTATGACATCTCTTCATCGAAAAGAATCTCAAATGTCTACAAAGGAAATTTATCCGTGAAATACGTTTCTATACTAGTGACTCTTCTATTTATTGCATCAGAATTTCCTCGTTCAATATGAAAATCTCCTCGTGATGTATTCCGCGTTGATGTTGATTTTGTTTTGCCTTTTCGACGTTTAGCTGCAGGTTGAACTTGAACTCTGGATATTGAACATTCTCCTGCATCAATTTGAATGTAATTCTAAAGATCCATTCACATCATTTGGCAAACTATCACTAAATTCATCTTAATCAATGTCATCTTCATCAAAAACTACACAAATTATCAACATCTATTGGTGAATTATCACCATCAGGATTTTCTTTCGCAAAATCAGGATCATTCAATAGATTATTTATTTCATCTACAGATAGAAATTTAGTTTTTGTCATCATGAAAGGTTCTGAAAAGATAAGTAATTCAATTAACACATTGATTTTATAGCACACAAACAGTAATATCGCAAAACTTATAGAAAAAATAACAGTAAATAAATTATGCCTCGTTGTAGACTAGTACAGAGATTTTTGTAATGCTTTCATGCCATGGGCCCCAAATGGGGATCAGTATATAAAGCACATTTATTCCTTATGTTTAATTTCAGTAGTTACCATTGTCGTTTTTATAGAAACTAGAACATCAAATATATATGAGTATAAAACATCCAAAACTAATATTGATAAAAATAATAAAAAAGATACTTTTCAAAATAGTCATTATTTTCCGACTCGTGAAATGTAAAATTAGACAGAAAGTGTCTTCTTACGGCTAATAATAAAAACTTTAAAGGCTAAGTGTTGTAAAATATACCTCTGCATATGCAATGTATGTAAGCAATTCAATGTGAATAACATGTAGGGAGTTTAATTTTAACAGATCCACAAATGGGGCTTATGGCAGGTAATGGATTAAGTTTAGGATTTTTATGTTTTAGTGCATTTTAACAACTTCAATGGGCTATTTAATGCCGACAAGATTTTTAGGATAGGTTCGCATGAATAGAATATGTATTCTATGTAAGAAATCAATTTGTAGATCAGTTTTCATTGACGTATTTTTGTAAAGAGGGGTTTTTTTCTAGAGATTCTGATTTGCTTTGGTTTCATCTGTTTTACGTCATATCAACCTTAGTGGGTTATTTAATGCCGACAAGATTTTTAGAATAGATTCGTATGAATAGAATATGTTGTCGAAGTTAACTCCTCCTAAATTTCCAAATTGTCCACATTGTCCACTAGGGGACGCTACCCCTAAACTATGCATACTTGAATACGTCGTTCTCTCATCCTCATTTTTTGACTTTACAAATGTGATCTCTCGCGGAGATTGGCTTTGTTTCTCCCACATGTGGGAAAACTCCATGAAACACACACACACACACACGTACGTACGAACATTCATTGACACATGAAATTTCCACACACACCTGTTAATGTATTTGTCTACTGTAAATTCTGTTGTTGTTTAATACATATAATTGTTTGTAGATATATATTGGTCTTGTGTGTTTTCTTTACATTTCTTTAGTTGGACTACTTGAGTCTGCCATATTCTTGTAGTGGACTTTATTTTCTATCAGGAATCTTACACGTGTTTTATTTAGTAACACGGAAACCCACGGTCTGCTAAATGTATTCTTTGTAGATCAGGATTTTCACTTATGTGCTAATACCCTTGGGAAAGGTGTGAATCCTCTTCTTCGCTCCGGAATTATGACTAAATAGCAGGACAGGCCATGTTCTATAGAATTGGATAGCAACTGGTCTAAGGCAGAAAGAAATGGCAACCTACTGCGAGAAAAATCTGCCTTGTCAGTCGTGTATCGAAACATACATGATCGCCTAAGCGTGTATCACGCATGACACTAACTGACTGATTGAGATCAGTGTTTAGGTTGACTTTGTTTTATGGCATATCAACACTCAACGGGTTACTTAATGCCGACAAGATTTTTAGTATTAGGATATGTATTCTATGCAGGAAATCAGTTTGTAGATATAGTTTCATTGTAAATAGTGTTTTTGTTTGGTTTGGTTTTTGTTACACGGCATATCAACCTCAAGGGGTTAATTTAATGCCGACAAGATTTTTAGTATAAGTTTGTATAAATAGGATATGTATTCTATGCAAGAAATCAGTTTGTAGATATAGTTTTATTGTAAATAGTGTTTTTTGTTTGGTTTGGTTTTTGTTACGGGAATATCAACCTCAAGGGGTTAATTTAATGCCGCTGCAAGATTTTTAGTATAAGTTTTATATGAATAGGATATGTATTCTATGCAAGAAATCAGTTTGTAGATATAGTTTTATTGTAAATAGTGTTTTTTGTTTGGTTTGGTTTTTGTTACACGGCATATCAACCTCAAGGGGTTAATTTAATGCCGACAAGATTTTTAGTATAAGTTTGCATGAATAGGATATGTATTCTATGCAGGAAATCAGTTTGTAGATATAGTTTCATAGTAAATAGTGTTTTTGTTTGGTTTGGTTTTTGTTACACGGCATATCAACCTCAAGAGGTTAATTAATGCCAACAGATTTTTAGGATAGGTTCGTATGAATAGAATATGTATTATTTGTAAGAAATCAGTTTGGTGTGTATTGTACTGCTTTACGGCATATCAACCCCAATGGATTATTTAATGCCGACAAGATTTTAGGACAGGTTCGTATGAATATAATATATATTATTTGTAAGAAATCAGTTTGTAGATGCGGTTTCATTGACATAGAATTTATTTATGTCTTAAGAAGAAATGAAAACCTGATTCTAGAGTTTATTTTTTCTAATATTTTATATCTATATTTATATCTACACACACACACACATATATATATATATATATATATATATATATATATATATATATATATATATATATATAGGTAACTATACTCGTTTCAAAAAAACCTCGAATTTTTTGATTTGCCAATAATCAAATCAATCTCGAAGGAAAAAAGGTTTTAAAAAAAGGAAAGTGCTAGAAACATGAAAGTCTGTCGCCAAAAAAATCGCACAGATACAGGTTTAAAGTCCAAAGAAAAAACCCCAATACGAGTAAACAACTAACAAAAGAGCTCAATACAACCGTAGAGCAGACCTAGGTAAACCTAGTGAACCAGACAAACCTACCCAAGTTTCACATAAGCGGATCGTCAGGGAAAGCTGTCTAAAGAGGCAAGAGAAACAGCATATTTATAGGTGACACCTTTATTGTTCGTGTTAATATACCCTCCCCTTTTTAGTCTTTGAATAAATCTTTACCCCCACCTCCCGCTGTTCTTGTGTTTTTTCTTGTTTTTCTTTTTGTTTGGTCACATGGTATGATTTTGATTATCGTCTATAAATATGCTGTGGGTTTTTCACGAATAAGTCCTGTGGATCTTCTTCGAACTACGTTAAGCCGCGCTACAGAATCAGAAAGAAAGATAGAAGAAACAGAATCCAAATCGCTTGAGAACTTTCAACAGCAGCAACAACAACTAAAATGTATAGCACATGTAACTCGAAAAAAAAAATGACATTGTAGTGACTACTACTAGGTTTGCCACGCCTACATTTTTCTCAACTGTGATTGGTTAAATAATAAATACTAATTATCACAGGAAAATTTACTGATCGCAGTCACCACACTGAATTTTTCCTACCGTTAATTCACAAACATGCTTTTGTTATAAAATCACAGATTGGTTAATTTTTCATCCAATCATATATTTTCTGTGTTCATTCAAAATTCTCCCGCCTTTGTTCCTGGGGCCTACCGGTAGTAATAAAAGCGACGTTTCGTTCCAAAATAGTAGAACTCAGCAACTCACACGCGTCTACACAGACTATTAATTCTACTCATTGCGCACACACAGACACAGAACTTGAATTACATTTCACCATCTGTGAAAAAGCCAAGTTACCAACAACGCTGTTAGTTATACAAATAACACATAACTGAAGTATGTTCTTCTGAATACAACATTTTATTTCAACATAGAACTTTGAACGCTTTATCTTATTCAAGCTAATAGATAAAGGGAAACTAGTTTTTTTTTTCTCCTTAATATTCACACATTACAAAAATCGTTTTGTATTTGTTGATTTTAATATATATTTTATCGTTGTTTTTCCTTGCTTCAAAAATGTATAAATGTTAAATGCTCTTCAACACGCAGCCACATCAATCTTTTCAGCACAACCAGCATTTACAACATAATCAAGATGGTATTTATCAATTCACCCACAGGAATTGAATGTGGCACAAGGCACTTTTTAATGTGGGTATGTCTGAGCCCGTAGGCCCAGCCAAAAATAAAACCCATCTAAACTCGTCCAAGCAGGCTAGTTCCGTCAACCTCCCCGAACGAAACCCCACCCTTCGGCGGAGCTTCGTCCGGGTTCCCCTCTGCAAGCAGAGAGTTCGACAGACACCCGACCCGGCAGCTCACAAAGCGCAGATACTACACTTTGATCCTAGCCACCGGACCGAGCGGGTATTCTTTTTTTAGATACTTCATAATCAAGATGTTGACGTTCAGACAAAAAGTCAAGAAAAAACTGAATACTGAAAAAAAAAAAGCGGTAACTTGAGAAAGCTATTTCCAGTAAAAATTGTTTTAAGCGAAAGATTGCATAAATTTCAACTGGCTGCACAGTCAATGAATACTGAATGTTTCCTTGTAAGGAAACGGCTATAATTTACATTACCATTCAGAGGAAAATAAATCACAAAACGTATAGTAAAGCATTTAAAACATGAAGCCTTCATCTGTACCGGAAAGAGCTATAACAGTTACTGCATATGAAAAACCTATTTTCCAGAAAAAAATGTTTTAATAGAAAGATCTTATGAATTTCAACGCGAAATAATGAAAAGAGAGGATTTTTTTTCATTCCTCTATAACGTAGAATGATTGATTGATAGTATAATATAATAGTATAAATTTCGGAGTTTAGGCGGAGACGTTAGAAGCATTGAGATGAACTAGGAATCGGAACACCGAATCCTAAATAGAAAAAGAAATGATAGACCTCTTCTCCTGTTCAAAAAACTGGCGAAGTCTGTGAACCGGACAATAACGAACCTATCTACCGAAAAATGCAGGGAATAACACAGGCAGCTTTTCGATCAATCAATACCGAATGTTTCCTTATAGCATTATTATTCCGAGGATAATAAATTGCAAAACATATAGCAAAACATTAACAATAAGAAGTCCTCATCAGTACCATAAAGAACTATAAGAGTTACTGGATTTGAAAAACCTATTTTCCAGAAAAAATGTTTTAATAGAATAATTTTAGTATCTGTCTATATTTCTGAGATGAGGTATTATGTACACTATTTACATTATTCGGACTATTGTCCTCATCTTTCTGTCTATATTTCTCAGATGAGGTATTATGTACATTATTTACATAATTCGGGCTATCGTCCTCATCTTTCTGTCTATATTTCTAAGATGAGGTATTATGTACATTATTTACATAATTCGGGCTATCGTCCTCATCTTTCTGTCTATATTTCTAAGATGAGGTATTATGTACATTATTTACATTATTCGGACTATTGTCCTCATCTTTCTGTCTATATTTCTGAGATGAGGTATTATGTACACTATTTATATTATTCTGACTATTGCCCTCATCTTTGTCTGCATATTTATTAAAACGTTTCGGCCGTTGTACGCCCCGGCCTTCTTCAGGTATTTGGAATGTCGAAATGAACATTTTATTTCACTCACTAAGGTAGACTCTTCTAGTTCCACGTGCCATGTTTAATGGATGTCAGTTATCAGTTATCTCCTGTTAATTTCCCTCTGCAAGTTCTCAACTGCCTTAACCGGGTATTGAACTCACACTCTTTGGATCCTGTCACTGGATCTAACTAACACCTTTATCACCTGTGTCATGTGTCCTTGAGGGCTTTAAATTCAAACGACATAATGACAAGAGAAGAATTTTATCCTATCACTGTAACGTAGAATTCTTGATTACCAGTAAATAATAGTGTAAAATTCGGATTTTTGTTCGAAGACGTTAGATGTATAGAGTTGAAATAGGTATCGAAACATGCAATCCTAAACAGGAAACAAAGAATTAACACTTTACTCTTGTTCAAAAACATGGCGAGGAGTGTAAACCGGACGATAGATTAACCTGTCTACCGATAGATACCGGGAATAACACAGGCAGCTTTTCGATCAATGAATACCGAATGTTTCCTTATAAAGAAACAACTTATATTGCCATTACGAAGACCTGAAGGGACTGTGAACATATAAGTAGAAGTTTCGTACATTACGATTTAAACGAATGCTTTAGCCGACATACTGCTTTGTCGTAAATAAACAGTTTGTAAATTTTACTGTCATTTTTTTTTATGGTGAGGAGTAATTATTTTCTTGATTGTTATTCAAAATAATAAAAAATGGCGCCTGCGAGTTGATTAAGCGGGCTGTTATCTCCAGATCAATTCCTACAGCGGCTTGCTATCGTGAAATCAAAATGAGTATCATTTGCTCTCATCAAAATACAAGCGCTGCTTGAGAGATTTTCACTTTAAATTTCAGATTTCAAAAAGACAATAAATATCTAAAAAAAAAAAAAAATTAAAAGAAGGAAAAAATGTAAAGTAAAATAATTTCGTTACAAAACTTGGCAAAGGAAAAAAAATAATGCTTTCTTGAAAGATCGAAACCCTTAAAGCATCTAAGACCAGATGATATAGATTACGAGTTTTACGATTTAACTTTTGTCTGGAGTTCAAATAATGAAGTCTTTTCATTATTCCACACTTTATTCCGATATGTATCTTTATTGCTTTTAAGGCAACGTTTCGACCGGTCTAATTCGTAACCTTCGTCACTTCTTTCCTAATCACGTTGAAACAGCGATCCCAGTACGATCACCGAAGTTAAGCACCGTCGAGACTGGCCAGTACCGTGATGGGTGACAGCTTGATAATACCAGCTGTTGCAAGCGTGGATATGCAGGCAGTATAGCTTATGGCCACATCACACTGAATGACCGGTACGATAATCGGAGTTAAGCACTGTCGATCCTGGCCAGTACCTAGATGGAGCTATTGATTTTTTTTTTTTTGCATGCTAGTTAACATTCGTGTCTGTCAGTTGTTGGCTCACACGCTGGTCAATAGAATCTTCCTGCCTATTCGTGGCAGCCAGCTATCGGCTCTCACTCTGGCCAGTAGAAAATGGCCGAAAACTACATGAAAAGTGGCGTAGAAGCATGAAAAAATCGATTATTTCCACTATCGATGGGAGTTGAGAAATGCAAAGTCAGTCTTGGCCTTCCAGATAAATTGCAGCATGTGCATGTAAATTTGGGTGCAAATCCGTCGAAGATTGCGGCCGTGCATTCGTCACACAGACACACACACACACACACACACACACACACACATCCTGCTTTTTATAGATAGAGATGTAAGCCATAATTACAAAGAAAGGAATCGGAGTCGGATGTGCAAAAAATAGAGGAGTCAGAGTCGGAGTCGGAGGTGCAAAAAACAAAGGAGTCGGAGTCGGAGGTGCAAAAAAAGTAGAGGAGTCCATGTCGGAGGCGCAAAAAAAAATAGAGGAGTCGGAGTCGAAGGTGCAAAAAACAGAGGAGTCGAAGTTGGAGGTGCAAAAAAAGTAGAGGAGTCGGAGTTGGAGGTGCAAGAAAAATAGAGGAGTCGGAATCGAAGGTGCAAAAAACAGAGGAGTCGGAGGTGCAAAAAAAGTATAGGAGTCGGTGTTGGAGGTGCAAAAAAATAGAGGTTGGAGTCGGAGGTGCAAAAAAACATATAGTCGGAGTTGGAGGTGCAAAAAAAAGATAAAGTCAGGTTGAAGGTGCAAAAAACAGAGGGTCGGGTCGAAGGTGCAAAAAACAGATTTCCAAGGTCGAAGGTGCAAAAAAAGTAGAGGAGTTGGAGTTGGAGGTGCAAAAACAGAGGAGTCGGAGATTTTGTGTTCCCACTCAGGAGTCCTGATCACTAGACAAGACGTGACGGCGATTTCCAATGCAGGGATGAGTTATAAGGGTGTAAAATATACTCTGGCAAGAAAAATTGTTTAGAAGGATACAGTGAGTCAAGATTCCTAGGAGTAGACTTAGCAATTGATTCGATATAGTCGATCAACATTCTTCCAGTAGAAAAATGTTAGATTAAGTGCTAAGGAGACTAGACGTTCTGGCAAAACGAAAGGAAATTTCTACGTTTCGATTATCGCAGAGAACCATTTTCATCTTCCATTTACTCTCTTCCGCTTTTTCAATTCCCTATCACGTACGGTCTGCAAAAATAGAAAGGCAATGTCAATCGCCATCTTCTTTCTGCCTGACCACCGTTCTTTTATTGTCCTTTTTCCTGACGAATGCTTTCTCATTTTTTTCACTCTTGTCGTCATAATGGCATTGCCACATTGCTTTCAATAAGAGGATCATAAAATATTTATGTCACTATATGTTATCGTCGTATTTAAACATTATTTTTCAAAAAGATCTTGGCTTTTAAAACGACTCGTGTCAAGTACAAGATGTACAACATACACATAGTGGTCCGAAAGTCTTGTCATCCACAACATTACATGATTTTCCGTTTCAGATGGCTGCCACAGACTCCTACAGTTTGGAAGAGAGGCTGCTTATAAGTGCATGGACACATGATCGTGTGCATTCTGGCAATTGCAAGAAGAGAGCTTCAAATGAAAGATACCAGAATCCCCATCAGTTGGAAGACGCCGTTCAGAGAGCATTTAAAACAATCAACAAAGCACAGCTTCGTGAAATTTCACACTGGACACGGCGTCGCATCATTTTGCACCCCGAAAAATGATGGTGTTCTATACAGGCCTTCTCGATGTGTGACAGCGTCAATGAAAGAGAATAAACTGAATCCAGTAAATGTGTTTCTTTTTTTGTTATTGCGCTATTTTTTCTATTTTTTTTGGCAAAAGGTGACAAGATTTTCGGACCACCCTATCGTTCTGTTAATATATTATGAAAGAGAATTGATAAACAATGTGAAAAGAAAGAAAAAAAATCTGGCATAGCTGATAGGGAATATCTATTTACCGCTTCCATCATTTATTTTCTTCTTTGTTCTTTTTCTTTTACATAGTTTAGCCTCTTTAGACTTCGAAGAACTATAATGTCATTCTCTTTTTTCTTTCTATTCTTTCTCTTTATATATATATATATATATATATATATATATATATATATATATATATATATAATAAAAGTTTTGATTATATCTATTTATCTATCCATCGATAAATATATACAAATATATCAAAATCTTCATATATATATATATATATATATATCAATCGATAAATATATACAAATATATCAAACTCTTTGAAAACATATATATATATATATATATGTATGTATGTTTGAAGACATTGAAATATTTGTATGTATTTATCGATTGATATATGAAATCGATATAAACAAGTTAGACCAGCTAGCTAGCTAGATAGATAGATAAATTGATATAATCAGGTTGAGTGATATATAAACAGGTTGATATATATATGTACATATATATATATATATATATATATATATATATATATATATATATATATATAAAAAAAGAAAAAAGTGTGTGAGAGAGATAATAAGTTTGATATATATATATATAGGTTGAGATAGATAGAATCAAGTTGAGATAAATTGTGTAAGCGAAATGACAGAAGATATACTAGAGGATGGTGTGTGACAAACGTTTATTTGAGCTGCGAAGAACACAAGATCTGAATAAAGCATAGAACATATAAGATGAAGCGATAAATTGTCTGTCTATTTTTCTATACCTATGTATTCTTTGAAATAATTTTTTCGAGCTTTTTCTTTTAAAAAATTGTCTTTGAAACTCACTTCTGTAGTTCTGTCATTTTTTTTCCCCCGAAGCGCTAAGAAATGTACTAGGTCACTTGTCAAAAGCACTGAATGTATCCCTATCAATGCGAGACATCGAAAACTATTTATTTTAATAAAAAAACTCAACTGGGAACGACAAGCCTGTATGCAGATGTAGAATGAGTTCAGTGAATTTACAACATAGAAGAAGAAGAAAGCTTTAACCTCCGTACCCGCATAAAAAAAACAAAAAAACTGTGGCTCATAAAGGATGATTTTTCCTTGACACCACTATTATTTTCTACTATCTTAACTACCTCGACAATATTTAATTTGGTTTGGTTTGGTTCATTTTTTAACGGTATATCAACCTCAATGGGTTATTTAATGCCGACAACATTTTTGGGATAGATTTGTATGAATAGAATATGTATTCTTTGGTTTAGATTGGTTTGGTTTATTTTGTTTTACGGCATATCAACCTCAATGGGTTATTTAATGCCGACAACATTTTTAGGATAGATTTGTATCAATAGAATATGTATTCTTTGGTTTAGATTGGTTTGGTTTATTTTGTTTTACGGCATATCAACCTCAATGGGTTATTTAATGCCGACAACATTTTTAGGATAGATTTGTATGAATAGAATATGTATTCTTTGGTTTAGATTGGTTTGGTTTATTTTCTTTTACGGCAAATCAACATCAATGGGTTATTTAATGCCGACAATATTTTTATTGCTGGTGATATTTTGTTTTGTCAAAAATCTGTTTCTGGTAATATTTTTCCTTCAAAATTTTATTGCTGTTAATATCTTTTTTTCAAAAATAGTACTGCTGATAATAGTTAACTATTTGCTCATAGCTGGGACCGGAACAGGTGTTACCACACCGGGTTAGAGTGGACCTGCGAACACCAGCAATTCCGAGGGGATTCCACGCTCCTCAAAACCTCCTAATCAGAGGCCTTGCTGCTGGACGTAGTTTATCGTCTTACCCAGGACGCGGATGTAGTTTAACGTCTTACCCAGGACGCTCGACAATGTTTATTTACAATATTATAAAAATATGTGAACAAAGTATAATGCAAAATTTATTATTTGCCTTTTAGAATGGTTTATTATTTACCATTTTTAAAGAAATAATTTGAAACATATTTTTTTATTGAAAAATGTTAAAGAAATTCAAAATTTTCAAATATGTAAATCATCGAAAATGCAATATTTATTATTTGCCGTTTTATAAATAAATACGAAAATAAATATTTTGTTCATAACAATTCATAAAAATATCAAATATTCTAATCATCGCTTTTTAAAAATTACCAAAGGGGATAAGTTAGTTAAAATAATACCGATGTCAAAGGAGAAACCCTCTTTTTTGACGATGACATGATGAAGATTGCCGAAAAATGAATAAAGGAAATATCTATCGAACCTTTACAGTGAGACAATTCCAAGAGAAAGTAGAAAACTTAACAGGATTTATATTTAGCGGACATAATCTTAACAAAGTAAAATGCTGTGAGCGTTCTGGGTTGATGTCACTTTAAATGATGTAGGCCATATTGTTCAGGCTGGTGACTTTATAGAATACAAATCCTATATTCCAACAAATGACTAAAAAAACACAAAGTAGATTTGCACACCCGCAAAATCGGATCAAAACGACCAAAAACAGATTTCACAATAAGGTGTGAAATTAATTTTCTGACCAATGAAAGGAGGCGATTTGCTAAACCAAAAAAAAGATAACGAGCCAGTGTGAAAAAAAAGTCAACAATAAATACAGAGTTTTCAATTCAGTTGCCAGTCAGTCAGTCAGAGAAGGGCGCAAAAGATCACAGAAGATTGACAGTAAATTCCATCACTGACTCAACCCGAAAGTGGATTAGGAAGGGACAACAACAACAACAACAAATTTACAACTGACTCCAAAACAATTCATAAGTACATTTTCCTTTTATCTTTATTCCTCATTCACACTCTCTTTTTCAACTTAAATTGCTCGCCCCTTTTTCATTTTACAACGAAACAAAAACAAAAGAAACAGGCATTATTCTTCTACTCTGTTAAAAGACAGGGAACACACACACTTTTATAAAAATCACATTTTTGCTTAAACGAACTAAAACATTAATCTTTTTTACCCTATTCACAAGATAATAAATATACAATGTTCTATTTTTTATAAACGTTGCTTATCGTGTTGTTTCTTCTTGAAATTTGCGTTGTATTTTGTGGGCAGGGTATCCCGTATTAAATTCTCCTTTAATCCGGGTACGCTGAACCCCACAACTTGAACAACTATGGCCATAGGGCGTAGGAGCTTGATGGAGATGATGCTAATTTTGTTCCCAGTTGTGGTCCTCCCCTTTTTCATATCAGTAGACTCTACCAGTGTTTCTTGGACGGCTGCCATTAAATGCCCACAGTCAGTCAGAATATACGAACGGAGATAGAGATTGTGATTGAGTTGGAGGTAGATTAATAGTGTGAGGTAACCGCTTGTAGAAGTCAATTATAAGCACGTTGACTCTAAGGAAGTCCTACTTCGAGACTGTATATATCTATATGTTATTACGACTAACCGCGTTCCTGGATTTACTAACAGTATTACCCATTGTATTATTGTGTAAATACATTTAATTTCTTATCTTTAATTCTTGCGTTTGTCATTCATTGGAGACCAAATTTCATCTCGGAATCCCCAACAGTAAATAAATACGAAAATGAATGTTTTTGTTCATAACAATTCATAAAAATATCAAATATTCTAATCATCGCTTTTTAAAAATTACCAAAGGGGATAAGTTAGTTCTAATATCCTTTCCAAATATGCCAAGGTTACCTATCAGTTCCAACAGATATAACTGACAAACATTGTGGATAAATAAGTAACGGTTTATTGTAAAAAAAAAATACAAATAAATTTAACAGTTATGCACAAGGCCGTCGCAAGTCAATCCGGTTGTAAGTGCTACTATTGGAAGGTCGGTAGTACTCGCGTAAGTCTGAGTCGTACTCAACAGATGCCAGCAAGAAATATTTACCAGCCTCCCCACGAGGTAGAATGTAGCACAAGTCCGAATTTAATGTGGGGCAATCTGAGCCCGTAGGCTCGGACAAAAGTTCACCGTAATCGGTTCGGGTCTGTCGGGGAAGGCAGAGAGTTCGACAACAGCTAAGAGCTGAGTAACACATCCCAGCTAGTCAATATCTACTAGCCCCGCCCCTTAGGATAGATGTGGCAATAGGCCGAGTTTTACATGGGTCCTCCGAGCCCGTAGGTTCGGCCAAAAATATTCCCTTCGAATTCATATAAATGGGTTTAGGGTCGGTCTATCTCCCCGAACGAGATTCAGCAGAGTCTCGTCCGGGTTCCTCTCTGCCCTCGGGCAGAGAGTTCGATTGTATGGCCGAAAAAGATTTCGGCTAGATAATATTTACTAGCACCACCACCCCCACGAGGGTAGATGTGTCAGAAGTCCGAGTGGGTTTTCCGAGCCCGTAGGCTAGGCCAAAAAATCCCCGTAGAACCCGCATAAACGGGATCGGGGCAGTTTACCTCCCCGAATGAGACTCCACCCTTTGGCAGAGCCTCGTCCAGGTTCCTCACTGCTCAGAGGCAGAGAGTTCGACGTCTAGCCGAAAAGATTTCGGGTAGACAATATTGAGACACCCCCACCACGAGAGTTGCATGTGGCACAAGGCTGGGTTTAATGTGGGTTCACCGAGCCCTTAAGCTCGGCCAAATAAGGCCCGTAGAACCCGCATAACGGGATCTGGTTGGTCAACATCCCCAAACGAGACTCTTCCCTTCGGTGGAGCCTCGTCCGGGTTCCTCTCCGCTCAGAGACCGAGAGTTCGACTGTTTAGCTGAAAAGATTTCGGGTAGACTCTGTAGTCCGTTGACTTACAGATACTTATAAGTAGTTACTACATAGTTTAGTCACTCATGGGGGTGACAGGCTATTCCATTACATCACATCCTTTTACGTTTGAATTCCTCTTTGTGGTATAATTCTGACCATATATGTCGCATTCCTTGTTCTCTTGTTTAACTTAAGTGCACTGTTTCCGGTTTAATCCTGCGGCGTACACTACACATCGGAATTTGGATGATATGTTTTGTTATATGGCTCATTGTCCGATGGAGTTCGCATTCGTTTGCACCTGGCTTCTTAAGCAGTGCTATAAAAAATAGATCTATTTAGTTTCTCCTGTATTCATTGAGGCCTCAGAATTATTATTTTTTCCGTTGGTATGCGTACAAAAAGACAAGCAGATATTCTCATATTATATATGATGGTCACATTCTAAAACTATGACATTACACTCACAGGATATACTGAAGTTGGAGAGGGGGGTAAAGATCGCATAACTTATCGAATGCGCTTGTGCAAATGCTTGACAGAACAGGGTTTAGGAGAGCTAACAAAACAAAAAAACAGTTCAGCAGAAGGACGACCGACCTTCGCTACACAGAATTGTTGAACATGAAATCTTCATTTGACTATGTCAGTAGTTGAAACATAATAAATAATGATATTCCATTAATGATAACAAATGATCATCTCTCATTTGTATAATAAATAATCATATCTTATTAATCATAACAAAATGTCATATCATATTTATAAAAAATAATCATATATCATTAATCATAACACTTATATCTCATTTGTATAATAAATAATGATATCGCATTATTCATAACAAATTGTCATATCATATTTATAAATAAATAATCATATCTTATTAATCATAACAAATAGTCATATCTCATTTGTATAATAAATAAGGATATTCCATTAATGATAACAAATAGTCATATCTCATCTGTATAATAAATAAGCATATCTCATTAATCATAAATATTCATATCATATTTATATAAAACTAATCATATCTCATTAATCATAACAAATAGTAATACCTCCTTTATGTAACAATCTTATTTCATTAATCATAACCAATGATCACATCTCATTAATCATTTCAAATAAATGTTATGATTTGAATAGGTAAACCACTGCACAGTTTTATATCACATCTGAAAAAAAAATTCCCAGAAACATCAATCTTACTTTTTGGCTGTCAATCATTGGATGATAACCTAAAGGAGGAATTACCCAGAATTCCAAATTATGGAGGAAGTAACGAGAAACACCGGTTCCTGTAAGATCCGTGAAATTAATCAACTTCGGGCCTGGTCAGTACCTAGTAAGGTGACCGCTTGGAAATAACATATGTTGCAAGCTTGGAAGTGCGGGTGGTGTAATGAATAATGTCTCGGAATTGTTAATCGGAGAGCCGGGGACATAAAAGAGTCGCGCAGTAATCGCACCTGCGTCAGGCAGTTCGCTGCCAGGCTCGCGACGGACTTGTCGAACTCCCTGCCTTCGAGCAGATAGGAACCCAGACGAGACTCTGCCCGTAATCATAATCTCGTCTGAGGAGGTAGACAAACCAGACCACACGGGGTTTATATGGAATTTTCGCCCTCAAGCCTACGGTTTCGGAATCACCCTACATAAACCGACCTTGTGCCACGTCCCTTTTTGTGGAAAGGATTCGGTAAATACCCGTCGCATATTAGTCACACCTGCGTCAGGCAGTTCGCTGCCATGCTAACGACAGACTTGTCATACTCTCTACCTTCGAGCAGATAGGAATCTTAGACGAGACTCTGTCCATAGGCATAGCCTTGTCTAAGGAGGTAGGCTGTTGCATTTTCGCCCGAGCCTAAGGGCTCGGAATCACCCCACATAAAATCCGGCCTTTGCAACATGCTTTTCGCGGAGAGGATTCGATAAAAACTAGTTAGACAGTAGTCGTAGATTTTCTGCTTGAGATTCATTTCCTTGGATTTTAGATTCCATCTTTTGAAATTTTCATGCGCGATTGGTAACTTTTGGCTCTTCTGCGCGACGAAAATTGTTTCGACAGATTCTAATACAAGAATTTCACATGATAAAAATGGGTAAATAATCCTAATGAATATTGAATGTCGGATTAGAGAATTCTATGGACATTTTCGACTTAACAATGAATGACAGAATAATGCAATTCGTTTTGAAGAATTATGATGCAAAATATTCCAGAAACAAATCCATCTTATCGAGTGAAATATATTTCCAAATAAAATGAGTCTCACCAGCTTGGATAGAACTAAGTAATTTAGGATTAACACTATTCACTCGAGCATTTTCTCTTTCTTTCTGTCTACCTCACCTTCAAACGCAGACACATACATCGATAAATGTATTTCATTTGGTTTCTGTAAAAACATACAAACACACACACACAGACATATATGTGAGTAGGAGAGGAGACTGTATAAATATGTGTGGGCCACTGTCTGTGCGTGCGTATGTGAAGTTATATTATATATATATATATATATATATATATATATATATATATATATAAAGTGAACATAGAAGTCAACATTTAAAGGCGACAGTCTGCTTCATGCTAGATGAAATCGTCAGGCCATGATTGCGTCTACAAGTAAACAGACTGTCGCCTATTGTCATTCTATATTCATTTTGAACACGCTTCTATCACTGATATTGAGCACTTTATCCCATAAATATTGCACATCTTAAGACTATATATATATATATATATATATATATATATATATATATTGAGATGAGATAAAACATTGAGATGGAAACATTGAAATTGATAGATAGACATGAAGAAATTGAGACAGATATATAAATATATAAATAATAAACAGAGATAAATAGACAATCAGAAGATGATAAAATAGATAGATAGATAGATAGATAGATAGATAGATAGATATTGAATAATGAATGATAGATAGATAGATAGATAGATAGATAGATAGATAGATAGATAGAATAAGAGGTAATAGTTCATTGATCATTTTTGTCAAAGTACTACCGAGTTCCTCAACTTTTAATTTAAAAACTACAGAAATATCTCATTTTAAGGTAATTTTAATGAAATGCAGAAATGCTATAATCTTTTTTCTTCTTGTTTTCATATATATATATATATATATATATATATATATATATATATATATATATATATATACGTGTGTGTGTGTGTGTGTCTTAGTCTTAGATGGTATGATTTAAATATTCGACATATTTTTGTCCGGCTTAACACGAGGAAAAAAATGAGAAATCACTTTGGCAATACTAGAAACACTGATAACAATTACCTTGTGAACAGCTACCAGCTGACTTGTGAAATCTGTTTAGCTGAAAAGTTGTTTTAAAGATGAATATTTTTCAACCGAAATCAGTACCCTTTCCTCGATCAAATAATGTAAAATGTTTCCTTGTAGTGAAACGGATAGTATTACTATTATGATTAAAGTTATATGAAGGCTGTTCCAATAACTTGAATCGATTTAAAATTTGAATTAAGTTTAGGCGTCTAATGACTTTTTTCTTTTTCTTTCAAATTTAACAACTTAAGTCTTTGGTAATTTCAACCATGGAAAGATTAACAATCAAACAACGTGTTAAAGTTATCGAAGCCTATTACACGTTGGGATACATAATCGAAACCTTTATACGTTGCGTGCTAATAAAGGGTGTTCCAATAACTTGGCGATTTTTAATGTGAATTAATTTTAAGCGTCTAATGATTTTTTTTTCTTTTTCTTTCAGATTTAACAACTTAAGTCTTTGGAAATATCAAGCATGGAAAGATTAACAATCAAGCAACGTTTTAAAGTTATGGAAACCTATCCCGAAAATGGACGTTCAAACAGAAATGCAATGAGAAGTTCCCAGGTCGCTTCATCTCTCGAAACAACGAAGTCAATTGACCACCACAATCGTGCGACTTGACGCCTTTAGATTTCTTCCTTTGGGGTCAGCTCAAAAGTAAGGTCTATGCCAACAAGCCAACAACAATTTAACAGCTGGAGCATGAGATAATAAGGCATATTGATGAGATCGAGGAGCAACAATGCAGAGACGTCATACCATCGAGAGGAGGTGTGGCACCAAAGCCTTGGCGGACATTTTGGCGATATTATTTTTCACACATAATTGCCATGACTTAAATAACATGATCCAGTAGAGAAATAAGTAATTTTTCACCAATAACACTGATTTATTTACTGCTGACTTTGATCCGTTTTAATGAAACACTCTTTATTAATATATATGAGCAATTGACTGAATGAAATAAGGTTTCCCTGTGCAAAATCATGACCATCATCTAAATACAAATCACGGTTAGCGCCCATGTATAATAGGTGTAACACTAAAATTACCCAGATCGTGTAACAGCATAATTTTTCATCCCACAAAATATTTAATACTAAACTAATTGGGTTTCTTTTTTATCAGGTTTTCAGATAAGACGTTTAGCCATCTTGACGGCAATTGTCGTAAGAATCAATGAAAAACCCTTTGAGTTATTCAGCTAAAGTGACAACAGGTTAAAATCGTTTTGTGTCAGACCCACTGTCTTCCCAAGCTAGCAATGGTGAGACAAGAAAGGTCAGTAATTATACGAACGTTCATATTCTGACTTCCATCTTCAATCCTCATTCAAAAAACAATCAAGAGAACGACGAATAAGTTTAACAAAGAAGGAACAGTACAGACGAATACTGAATCAGGAGGTCACAGCAGGAAGAGGGATCATCATTTCAATATAGAGCGAAATGAATCAATTAGAAAAGATCAAACTCAATCAATAAGATGTTTGGCACGCGAGAGAGGAGTTTCAACTATGACAGTCCAAAGAACAGTGAAAAAAGACTTGAAAATAAAATCGTGCGTGAAACGTGTGAAGCACCTTGTTACTCCAGGACAGTAAGTTATAAGGTAAGTGAGAACGAATATCATCTTGAATAAGTTGGAAAATGATCCTGGAATAATACATATATATGTATATATATTTGAACTTAATTTCAATCCTTCATGTGCTTCCGATCCTTAGATATGATTAATGAATGATGAACATGTCATTTTCGTTTATGATCGATTTCATAACGATTCTTCTATTAAGCTTGGAGAGTAATTATTTATTCTTATTGCTCAAAGTAGAGTCAAATAGTATTATAATAAAATCAGAGTATTCCAAGAAGATATCTTTAATCATTTCCAAGAATCAACGATTTGCTGTTACACGATTTGGACATTTTTGCTGTTACAGCCGGTATATATATATATATATATATATTTTTTTAAATTATAACATAAATATTATATAAAATCACTACAAAAATAGCCATTTTGTTTCAACACCTCTGGTGTCTTATCAAGTGATGATATTGAATGTAGATTGTAGAATAAAGAAAAAAAACCGTATTCTAAAAATCTACATTGAACATCATCACTTGATAATTTTTACCAGAAAGTTATAAACAAAATGGCTATTTTTAGTGATTTGTTATAATTATGTTATAATTTTAAATCTATAATTATATTAGCTCTACTCTGTATTGAGCACTATTTTAAGAATGGTAATTGTTGATTATGGGAATTTATTCCGTATACCCTAATCATATACTTATATATATATATATATATATATATATATATATATATATATATCAAATTATATTATTTCTTGACCATAATGGATGATCCCAAAGAGGATATAGATCCAAAGAGCTCAATGTAAGAACAGAGTTCGGTCTGATGAATTAGAACCGAAATATCAGTTCTAATTAAAATAAAATATTACCATGATCCTCGTTTTGTTAATAATTATATATATATATATATATATATATATATATATATATATATATATATATATATATATATATATGCTAGGATAGGGAAAAGAACAGATATTAAGCGTTTATAAATCTAACATATTTCTCATTTTGTTAAGCTTCATCAGAGAATGAGATATGGCGAATATATAAAATATAAAAATTCTGCTATTAAGTTTTCTGTTGTTCCTCACTGGTTAAGCAGATCCACGTGCATCGTTTTTGTCAAGCAGCGTTCGTGTATATAGATTATGTGTGTAAGTGTATTGTGGAATCTTCCACAACAAACCAGCTTTCCTCTTTATAGGAAATGCATTCTTCCTATCTGGTAAGTAACATCCTGCTTTCATACAAAATATCAACGAGAAACCATTGGTCAACCACAGTGCATCTAGCTTGCTGATTGGTCAGTTTCAACCAATCAGATCACTCTCACGTGCAGAGTCAACTTAGGCGCCAAGTAAATTCTGATCCTCCCACGTGATACACGACCATTATATAAACCCAACACGTGTGATATTCTCTCTCTTTTTTTCCTGGTCTTCCTGACTCGAGCCTAACTTATCTACGTCATTCGTACATCTCAACACGCCGCCAAAATGTGTCCCTAAGGGAACTCCATCTCGACTGATACAGTCAGACGTTAAATGAACAATACTTAATTCATGCAAGTATTATTTCTGAACTTTACCTAACTTGTTTACACAATTCCAAACACTCAATCTTCTATTACAGTTTAATATTACTTCCTCATGATATGAACTCAGGTACAACTATTTCCCTAATCTAAGAGACACAACTCTGTCTAGCCTTTTCACTCAGTATCCATGCATGTATACCAAACACTAATAAATTGAATTTTTACGTTTTGAAACAATGTTTGTGAATCATTATTTCTCCTTTCTTGTCTAACGTCAAGAGTTTTTGATCTTCATAAAATAAATAATAGGGAAAGAAGTCTTATCTGGAAAGTACATCTGGGGTCGCCTTGTGCCAGCTTTATCCCCAGAGAGAGAAATTAACCAATTATATTCAGCCCCACCGCCCCTACAGTATCATGTTTCGAGTTTCTCTATGAGGGATTCGGATGATAATATATATTCGTTTCCGTGAATGAAACGAAGATACACTATCATTGTTTTCTTTAATGAAAACCCGATTCAAGAGTTTGTCCAAATATTTTCCTCATCAAAACCTTTCTTTAAATTTACTCAAAAGACATTGAGTGTTAATTCTAATGTCCAAACGGAGGAAATGATACGAAAATGATAAAAACATAGTATTAATGTATGCTACAATTTTAGATAAAACATAGCAATATCAGATATGGATCGTAGATGTGTTGAATCTTTAAAATAGATTAAAATAGATTTCTTTGTCTTTATTCATATATCATGGTTGCTGTCTACCACCCCAGACGAGACTCCACCCTTCGGCATAGCCTCGTCAGGATTTCTCTCTGCAAGGAGGCAGAAAGTTTGACCAGCACAGCTGGAGACGAATCTCCAAGTCTAGACTAAGTCCAAAAGCAAGTCTGCCAGTTATATCCGGTGCTTCCTATATATGTCTACTGATATAGTCAGTCCACAAAGGCTATAGTGAGTGTGGGACATTCCATCACAACAGTTGGCAACCAGTCTAAGAGAATGGCAACTCTGAATTCAAATCCGGAGCCGGGGTCTCTAAGACAGCGCGATGTCATGTTCAAATTCGTTTTGGCATCCCCTGCAACGCCGCCAGTGCCAAGTTGTATTGGCCTCTACCTTACCCTTAGACAACACCGTTGCTGTCGGGAGTAGAGACTTCCTGCCGGGGCATAAAAAAACCATGCTCAGGCTTGCGCCCTGGAGAGGACATAACTCTTTGAGAGCAGATTCAAAATATATATATATATATATATATATATATATATATATATATATATATATATATATATATATATCCCAAGAAGATAGAATCCAGGTAGAACTCAATGTCCAGGACAGAGTAAGAATATGATATAAAAGACTCAAAGACTAATATTCTGATGATTTGGATCGTGATTATAATTCCAATTTAATAAATTATAACCATGGAATATTAGTGTTTGAGCCTTATATATATATATATATATATATATATATATATATATATATATATATATATATATATATAATTATTTATATATTATATGCGCGGTACTTATTAGAAAGCGCTCAATATCAGAGATAGAGCTAACATATTTGGTTTGATTTGTCTGACGATCGCAAAAGCGTGAAACCCAGTATCACAAACTCACATCAATCCAACCAATATATATATATATATATATATATATATATATATATATATATATATTCGTACATCCAAATACAAACACAAATGTGAGTTTGATGCAAGTACTCACCTGTTTTTTAAAATATAAACATGTAAATACAAGTATCAATTCACACATACAAATCTATCTATCTATATATCTATCTATCTATCTATATATATATATATATATATATATATATATATATATATAGAGAGAGAGAGAGAAGAGAGAGAGATGACAATGTGTGAGAGAGAGTACATCAGTAGCATGACAGCATGCTGACTATCAATTTCCCGACCTTCAGCGGGTCTTTTTTTTAGCCACTGGGTGATGACAATTAGTTGGAAAACGGAGAAGACCTATCCTTCCAATTTTTTTTTTTTTTTTTATGTTGGATTATTTACAATCATGGCCTTTAGTTTGGATAAATTTATTTATTTAATGTTTTATTCCTTTTGTATTTTACTCGTTCATTTATTTCTTTGGACTTTTTTTAATTCTAAATTTTGTTTGGGAAAATGGAATATATTCGATTTCTGTTAAAGAGTTTTATTCGTTCTTTTTGGCTATGATTTGTTTGTCGGTTACATAGCATGAAACTGCTTAAGAGGAGTGGCAGAAGATCCAAAGTCCATTTCACTCACACTACGATTATGATCTCCCCACCGTTGAAAATGTCTTCGAGATTAAGTAATCTTCCCTAATAAATATGGCAAAGTGTAAACAATATATATATTTTTTTCAGGCAGAATATTAAATAATATTTTTTATTAAATTTACTTTCAAAATTAAAGTGCACTTATATTTAATTCCATTATACAGGGTGGGGCATACGCACCCCCTAAAGGATAGTTTATTAAAAGTATAATTACACATGACAATTGTAGTCGTCATTTAATTATTAGCCACGGTGGAGGATTGAGGAATTGGAGTGCCGAGTTCGATTTCCAGTCGAATCTATTATATTCCATCACGTGCTATATACCCTGGGGAAAGGTATGAATCCTCTTCTACTTCTAGCTATAGGTAAATAGCAGGAGAGACCGAGTTCTGTAGCCTTAGATGGAAACCTACTGCGGGAAAAATCTGCCTCGACAGTCATGTATTGAAAAGTACGTGATCTCCTGAGCGTGTATCACGCATGGCAAATAGCTGACGTGCTGTTCAAAAGGACATTCTTCTTTTTTTTCAAAACACATTTCAAGTCTGCATGATTCATTAACATATTGAATAGTTTCTTTCTTTAATATCCTCAACATTTTCCGGGCGCGTCTGATAAACAACTGATTTCAAATGGCCGCATTTAAAACTGTTATATCTCGTGCAAGATATAATAAACAAAGTAAACCCGAGTGTGGTTTTCAATTATAATTTTATAATCGGATGTAGGTATGTCAAAATACAGAGACAGTCAGGAGTAAGCTAACCGCAATGGTGTTAGTAAACGAAGACCTTCTTTTTGTCGCTCTCTCTTACTGTTTCCTGTGGTCGTACTTTATCGGCCACCAGACCGTCCATTATCGTGAATGGGGAAGTTGGGTTATCTCATCACAACAAAAACACAGTCCATCTTTGAGAGTTTTGATGACCTCAGTGGCCACTCAACTGGACCTATCAAAATAAATGAGTCATTTAAGACATGGTTAATTATTGAACCCCCTGTGGTGCGCGAGTTTGGCCTCACACGGTATACTGACATCACATGCTTGCTGGTCTTTGAAGCTGCTCATTCCTCTTCTTGTTCTAACCTTCTGATACATTTTTTCTCTCTGCTGTTCCCACTTTTTTTTTAAAACTTATTCACCGTTCTCTTGATGGTTTTTGAAAGGACTTTGAAGATGGATCCCAGAGTATGAATTTTCGTACCATTACTGACAACCTGAACGATCTTTTTCCTCACACCATTGCTCAGTTGAGAAGAGAGTGGGCCTGAAAAGAAACGACTTTAACCTATTCTCTTTTTAGGTGAATAACTCAAAGGTTGTTTCAGCGATTCTGACGACAAATGGTATCAAGATGGCTAAGCGTCTTGTCTAATAACCTAGAAAAAAAGATACTCAATCAGTTTAGTATTTTTTTTTTTAGATATTAAATATTTTTGGAATGAACAATTATGCTGTTACACGATTTGGACAATTTTGCTGTTACACACGGTCACGAAATGGCTGATAGTCAAAAACGTACTATGGATTATTCGAATCTTGCATTTCTAGAACAGCTGAATCATATGATTGAGGATTTATTTCTTCTGTTCATACATTGAAAACTAAATTATGAATTTTAGTTTTCTTTTTTTCTTTTAAATAGTAAGATACAAAATTGGCTGTTGGGTGCAGGTGGAATTAAACACAGCCTAATTGCCTGCCTTTTCCAGCTGGTTTTTCTTTCTCAAAGAGTCTGGCACATATTACAAAATAACTCGATTTTAGTCTTTCAAAGCCTGTAGCGATTTCATTTACGTTGTAAAGAAAAGCAAAAAGAAAAATGAAATAAAATAAAATAAAATAATAAAAATAAAAATAAAAAAACGGATGTAAAGGGAGTTCCAATATCTTGGACTGATTTTAAATGTGAATTAAATTTAAGTGTCTAATGATTTTTTTTCTTTTTCTTTCAGATTTAACAACTTAAGTCTTTGGCAATTTCAACCAGCAAGATTAATAATCAAACAACGAGTTAAAGTTATTGACACATATTACGAAAATGGACGTTCAAACAGAAATGCATTCTGCGATTTTTTTGGTCAACATAACAGGGAGAGTGCAACGGGAAAAATATTTCGTAAATTCAAACAAACTGGGTCGGTAGCAGATGGGAAATCACCACTGCGTGCCTGTTTACGCCGTTCAGCTGAAAACAGTGCATGAGAATGTGGCCGAAAATCCAGACACCGCTATTTATCATGGCGCGCAGGAATTGAACCTCTCCTCAACAACATTACATCGAATTTTGGTGAGCAAAGACAAGCCGATGAAGATTTTTCGCCAAAAAATCGTCTTTAGTGATGAAGCCCATTTTCATCTTGGTGGATTCGTTAAAAAGCGGAATTGTCACATTTGGGCTGATGATAATCCAAGAAAGATTGTTGAAAAGTCACTGTATCCACAAAAAGGTCGCTGTTTGGTGTGGACTTTTTTGGTAGCGGGATCATTGGGCCGGATATTTATATATTTGAACGTCCATTATCGTAATAGGCTTCGATAACTTTAACACGTTGTTTGTTTGTGAATCTTTCCATGAGTGAAATTACCAAAGACTTAAGTTGTTAAATCTGAAAGAAAAAGAAAAAAACATGAAACGCTTAAAATTAATTCAAATTTAAAAACACTTCATCTTGGAACAACCTTTATATAACATAATATGATATATGATACTACTCTCCCAAGCAAACGTACACCACAGTATCAAGAAATCAAAAGAAAATGGCTGATTCCGTCAACACAGCAATAAAAACAATATCTCCACACGTGACAGTATTTGACGTAATTTTCGGTTAACAGTATGAAAATAGTGTTTTTTTTAAATTCTTCCAGTTTGCTGAGGACATTTTGTTTTTTGTTATTATTAGTTAATTTGTTTAATAAATTCATTTCTTTTCGCCTTGAAAAAGTCCACATCGGACGAAACGCGTCGGCAACTATTACAGTTTTCCTATTGTCTTTTACATTTATAAATATAGTCTTTTTCTATAGATTAACTCTGAGAAATTTTTCATATCTATATATATATATAAATATATATATATATATGTGTGTGTGTGTCGGTCTATCACTTTCCAAACATTGTTCTGCGTCATCAAGTATATATATATATTTTTTTTTTTTTTTTATTATATATATATATATATATATATATGTATCACTCTATCCTTTCCACTATCCTGGTCGGTGGCTGATAAAGACAGGGTATCGTGCGTGCTAACACACGTTGTGTGTTAATATATATATATATATATATATATATATATATATATATATATATATATATATATGTCACTCTATCACTTTCCAAACATTATTCTGCGCCATTGAGTAGGCTAACTGTTATCGAGACTATAGTGATTGCTTATTGATACAGAGTATTTCGATCCTCGACGTTTGCTACATACAAACATCCACATTAAATAACTAAACAGGGGTTGATATATCGTCAAGTATAATGTGAATACTAGCAAGTATTGTGGCCATGGCTACACAATGGATTTTTCTAGGTTTCAGTAAATCTCTTTACAGAGAAGAGAAAGCGACCTAAAAAAAAAGACTCAGTAAATTTTAAAATAAGTTATTCTAAAAATTCGCTTGAAGATAAAACAGAAGTAATGCTTTTGATTTAATATAATTGAATTTGAAGTTTTTGTTTTCTGTTTTTGAAACATGGTTATTCTTGTGTAGCGATGAAACCATATTTTTAAATCAGTTAATTTATAATATGTATGCTCTGTAAATTTATATTGAGCACCGTTTTGTAAAAATAAAAATATCAATAAAACCATCGGATTACATATCTTACTGTTCTTCCCTTTTTTACTATATATATATATATATATATATATATATATATATATATATATATATATATTTGAAATTTATTGCAATCTTTCATAAGATTCGGATCCTTAGCTATGATTTATTAGTAATGAACATTTTCGTTTCTGATCTATTTCATTATGATTCTTCTGTTAAGCGTGGTGAAGTAATTATGCATTGTTATTGCTCAAAGTCCAAGTGTTACTTCGGAGAATTCCATTAAGATATCTTTAATCATTTCTAAGATACACTGGTTCAGAGCTTCATGTAACAATTTGACAATTTTGCTTTTACACGTTTGGACAGTTTTGCTGTTGCACCCGGTAAATCTATTCTTAAAGAAGTTTACTCTCTCAGAATCCGGAAGAATACCATGAGCATTTATTTATTTAGCTTCCCTCAATTTCACAATTTAGTTCATTGTGTCAATCAAGGATTTCCAGTTCCTTTTGCACTCGACCGAAATTCTTCAGTCCGAGACGTTAATATTACTCTACTGCACGTCAAGTAATTGCAAAATATAAATTCGTTTCTGTTAACTGTAAAAACGCTTGATTCCATTGGTGAAAATGAATTAAAAAGAATTTAAAAAAAAAACTTGTAATTCCAACGGATAATTTACTGTTTAAAACAGATATATTTCGGAAAGTTTTTGCAATCCTTGATCACTCTTGAGAAACAGTGACTAGGCTACATTGTATACGTTATAAATTCAAATTAACAAAAGAAAAATCGATCGAATTGATTTCGCGAAACATGCAACAGGTTTTATCAACCAAACCAACTTAATTCAAAACAAGGAATTTATCATATCAGCAGTATTATTGATATATATATATATATATATATATATATATATATCCTACTTTGATTTTTAACTCAAACCATTATTCACTTACGCTTACGGTCTTAAAAGTAGTGAACATCATCCTGATATACATTTTATCAAACCCCTTGCTGTTGGCATATGAAGAGATTTTTTGGGTGGCTTAACTGAAAAAGTCAGTCTTCGTTTCATCATTTGCCATACGTGTACAACTAGACATGTTTAGTAGTACGGACAACATGTAGGCATGTACTATTATATTAAAAAAGTAACAAACAGGCAGCAATAGGCTTTAATTGTAAAAACTCTTGATTCTATTGATGAAGATGAACTTGTTATTCTAACGGGAAATTTATTGTTAAAACAGATATTTATCATCCCGCGACCACTTTCTCATCAATGTTGAATTTTGTGCAAATCTGTGCAAAAAGTGGATCATAGAATTTACCCAGCTTCATACATATTTTCAGAGAATCTCAATTTCTGATTGGTCAGTATTTAAATCATGTCCGATTATCAATATAAGATGGATAACACGTAAAATAAGTTTAATGGATGCATTTCCCAAAAAGGAAAAAAAATAGATGAAAAAACATTGAAAACACATGGAACAACATCTGCTTTAGTGAAATTAAAATACAGGAACGTGACATATATATATATATATATATATATATATATATATATATATATATATATATATTGTAGAATAACAATAATAAACAGCACTTACTGGCGTAAGAGTCCCAGCTAGCGTCAGCTGGCAGACAAAAATAAAGCAGGTTAAAAACAATACAAATGCAAACTAACTGAGAAATCATACTAGTATTTATATGAAATACTTCCACTCAAAAGGTACCAGCAATTAATCACAGCCAAGCAATGGACTATCCCACTTTAGCATAATGAGATGCTCCATTGCACCATAAATAGCTCTCTTCTCAATGTTGAATGAATTTTTCACTCAGCTTGCTCCACAACTGAGTGTTTATCTTGACCACGTGATTTTTCGATTATATATATATATATATATATATATATATATATATATATATATAGTGATGAAACCAAACTAGAACTGAACTCTAATACAAGTGAGTATATTCGAAAACCAACCGATACAAAATACAATCACAAAACGAAAGATGCAATGAAGACGCTAAATGTCATCTGTGAATTGTAAAAACGCTTGATTCCATTGGTGAAGATTAATTAAAAAGAACAACAACTTGTAATTTCAACAGATAATTTATTGTTTAAACAAATATATTTCGGAGAGCTTTTGCAATCCTTGATCACTCTTGAGAAATAAATGAAACAGTCACTAAGAATCATTGTATACGTTATAAATTCAAATTAACAAAAGAAAAAAACTCGATCGAATTGTGTTCACGAGACATGCGTAATCTGAAAGCGTTGGAATTACTTAAAGAAAGAAAGAAATATCATTTCCAAACTAAAGTAGAAAAAAAAAATTAAAAATTAAAAAAACAGTACTCCTAGTTTTTTTTCCATATTTCCGTTAAAGTAGGGAAGTCCTTGCAGGGCGAAACTGTGCTGTACCAATTCTATTTTTACTACTTGCTATTTTCATTTGTTCAATTACTCGTCTTTGTTTCTGTTAAGCTGAGAATATAAAGAGGCACTCAGTATCCCTTTCTGCGACCATATATATATATATATATATATATATATATATATGAAGAAAAATATACGGAAAAAACAAACAAAAATCCTAATATGCAATTATGCTGTTTTAATGTTAATATAATGTCAACGTCGGACGTTTCGGTCTAATAGACCATCTTCGGGACATATTCATAAAGCATAATTAACATTAGACTATATTCAAATTCAACATGAAAAAGACGATGGACGCAAGAGCAAGACTAATCCAAACAGATAACTGAAATTTTTTATAAGATCAGCATTCCGTTTTAATATGATCACGTCGTCGTCACGAGAGCGATGTCGTGAAAACGTATTCGAAGATGATTTCAAAATATTAGATAAGCTCGATTGAACGATTTTCTCATATAAACAATTCGTTAAGAAATCCTTTCTGTTCTTATAGGAATACGCGGAGATCAATAGATTCTTATATTTTCGTATAAGCTTGAAGTCTTCCATGTTATAAAGTAAATCTATCAGACCGAAACGTCCGACGTTGACATTATATTAATATTAAAACAGCATAATTGCATATTAGGAATTTTCTTTGTTTTTTCGTATATTTTTCTTCATACTGTTGGATCTATATCAATATATTCAATATATATATATATATATATATATATATATATATATATATAAAGACATTTCTATGATTATACATTCTTTTTATAGATACAAATACTTCAGTAAATGCACTGTTTATAATAAACAGTATTTAGCGGCCTGAATGTTGGAAAATTTTAACAGAAACTATAAAAATTTTTGTATCAAACATAAAATTCGAACCTGTATATTATACAGAACCGTCATTTAGCCTGACGTAAATTTTCGTTTAAACCGATTGGCCAAAGAGGATCGCTTTTATAGACAAGGTGATTTTACTGTATTTGAACGTCAATCTTCTATAAAAGGAACATTCAGGCTCCAGCAATCCCTTTGTAAGAAGTGCTGGGTGGGCTTAAAGGTAATTAGAATTTAATATTCTATTTCCTTGCATATAACGTTTGTCTTGAGTCTTTTTCGTCACTGTTCACATTTTTGTCCTCGATTTTTGTTCTGATGAGAGACGACCGATAAATTGTTTCTTTTTCTTTATTATATTTTTGTATTACCATTTTACGGTAATATCGTATTTTCCGGCTGACAAGACGCTACGGCTTGGCAGACGCACTCTAATATTGAAAAGAAATTTTTAAGTCAAAAATGTTTAATTCTCAAACAATGAACATTCAATTAATTAAAATACGCCCCTCATATATAAATTGCATCGTATATATTTACATTAATCAGTCGTCTGATTGTCAAATTCAATGAATAATAGTCAAGAAAAAGGCCGCTGCTAGTAAACAGAGCATGTTTAAGTTTGTGGCTCGGATCCAGGAAGGTTTAGAGTCTTAGAAATACCTGTAACAGCTAAGTACTGAGGTTACATCATATAAAAGGCTGAATTAGATAGATAGCTAACATTGATTGCAGTGACTCAACATTAATCCACGTTCCTGTCAATTTAAAGGCAATTAGTTGACCGTCAAATTTAGCATTTGAGCCTGGCGTTGCCATCCATTCGTCTTGGAAGACGCATTTTATTTTCCGGGTAATTTTTATATATATAAAAATATACGGTATATAGAATTTGTCGGGCATGTTTCTCGTTAAATGTTAGTTTCGTTGGGAAATTTATAAATTGTTTTATTTTTTTTAAATATGTCTAAAAATCACTATAAAAAATATTAGTTTAAAAAAATATTTTTCAAAGCACACGTATATTTTTCTTTCAATATGCTCATTAATAAAAAAGGTAAATTGCAGTTTCAAAAAATATTAAAACGGTGATTGTTTAACGACAATATATATATATATATGTGTGTGTGTGTTTTATATATATATATATATATATATATATATATATATATAATATATATATATATATATATATAAATATAGAAAACTAGACTCGTTTTGAAAAACCCTCGAATTTTGATTTGCTAATCAAATCAATCTCGAGGGAAAAAAAGGTTTTAAAAAAGAAAGAGCTACAAACATGGACTTCTGCCGACAAAAAAAAATCGCACAGATGCAGGTCTGAAGCCCAAAGAAAAAAACCCTGATACGAGTAACAACTAACTAACAAAAAGAGCTCAATACAACCGTAGAGCAGACCTAGATACACCTAGTGAGCCAGACAAACCTACCTAGGTTTCACCTAAACGGATCGTCAGGGAAAGTTTGGCTAACGAGCCAAAGAGAAACACACATATTTATAGGTGATAGCTAAAAATCATACCACGTGACAAAATAAAAAAAAAAAAAATAAAAAAAAAACAACCTAAATTATATATTTATTCAACAAAAAAAAAAAAAAAAACCTCAGTGGAAAGTCAATAACAGGAAAACGTCTAATTTAGTAGCCAAGATTTTTTATGTCTACATACATTGAGAATTTCAGTTTTAGAGTTTAATAGTTGGTTGGGTTGATCATATAAAGCTATGGCTAATTTCTCCTCAGCACATAAATTTGCAAAATTTATGGCCTGCTTTTATATTTTGGGCATTTTTTTAATATTTTCCCATTTAAGGATGGGGGTCTATATTATCTTGTTTGGTTTTCCATACGTAGGTAAGATAGCGTGGTACTATGTTTAATTTTTGCCTTCTTAAACTAAAAAATATTATAATATCTTTTTTAAATTTATCCTGAGTAGCACATATATGTATGTTTTAGGGTTAGTATCCTCAGTATTTTTGTAAATTTTCATGATTTTACACATTCCTGCTGGCATTTTCCCTGTAATGGACAGATGTTTTTGTTTCTACAATTACAAGTAGGAGGATTATTACGTGGATCATTCCTAGTTTTTCTTATTCAATCCATTTATAATAGTATTCGTTCGGCATAAAACAATAACTAAGTTTTACATTGTTTTTGTTAAATATTTAATGTAACTCATTTTTTTTGGAAATGTTGTTCAAGTAAATTAAAAAAATATTACCAATTTTAGTTTTTACCGCTAAATTGAAAGGAGGATTGAACCAAATTTTTTTTTTGCCTATTATGTTTATTCCGAGTAATATTGTGGTTGTCTATATATTCTAATTTATTTTATGTCCACTCTTAATTAGGGCTTGAAATAACTTATTTTGTTGGCCTCAAAAATGTCCTATTAGAGGAATTAGTGAAAGTCTATACCCAATATTTTTAGAAATATGCCTTATAATATGGGCTGGGTGATTTGATTTTATATATAAATACTGGGGTTCTTGATTTTCTTTTATATGGGGGATATTGTGCCATTTTGTAAATTTAACGTAATATCTAGATAGTTGGTAATTTTCAAATTGGTTTCTATATCGAGATAAAATTATAAATTTTTAAAAACCAGTGCAGTTTTTTACGAATGTTGTCACATTTTTGAGGGTTACTATTGTCCACTATGATTAAACCGTCGTCGCGGTACAACCCATAAATTATTGAAGTCTATATATTCGTTAAGTCTATAGCAGCAGGCACCCTACTATCGAGCACACCTCTGCCCCATCAAACGCTCCCATAGGGTTGTCAAAACCGTTAATATTCTCTTTTATCCATAATGTATTATCCTGAAATAGCAATGTATTTTCTACAATGTCTTATTAGATTTATTTTATCATCAAATTTGGATGTATTCATTTAGCTAAACTAAGGGCTTCGTTTAGCGTTTTCTGAAATCGACGGATAACTCCTTAATATCATACCTAATAAATGAATACTTTTTATTTTTATTGTAATTATATTTATTATTTAATTTTTATTTTGTCACGTGGTATGATTTTTAGCTATCACCTATAAATATGTGACATCTCTTTGCCTCGTTAGCCAAACTTTCCCTGACGATCCGTTTAGGTGAAACCTAGGTAGGTTTATATTTTGGCTACTATATATATCTATATATATATATATATATATATATATGTCACGTACATATACATATATACATATATATATATATATAAATATTTATGAGCAAAAAGAGACCTCACAAAAAACAACTTAGCTAATGCACTAGTCATACATAGAAATAAATTCAACCATAATTTTGGTTTTAAAAATGCTACACTCATAAAAAAAGAAAATAACTCACTCAGAAGGAAAGTTCTAGAGAGTGCCGCCATAGAATATTACCCAAATATTAATCTACGCCCAGGCCTTTTCCCTATTTCACCTTTCTTGACAAAATTACTGCTCTCCCAGAGAAACGTACACAACAATATCGTAAAATCAAAAGAAAATGGTTGAATCCGTGACACAGTTATAATGACAATATTCTCCACACATGACAATAACTGACGTTATTTTCAGTCAACAATATGAAAATCGCGTTCTCTACATTCCTCCAGTTGCTAAGAAAATTCTGTTTTTTGGCATTATTAGTTACTTTCTTTAATTAAATTCATTTTGTTTTTTGCTTTGAGAAAGTCTACATTGGACGAAACGCGTCAGCAATAACTACAGTTTTCCTATTGTCATTTATATTTATAAATATTGTCTTTTCTACAGGTTAACTCTGAGAAATTTTCATATATATATATATATATATATATATATATATATATATATATATATATGGGGGGGGGCACGTGTGTGTATGTATGTGTGTGGGAATTGAAGGTACATACCCTGAATGCATCATAAACATTCAGAATGTATAATCAACAGGAATTCAGAATAATCTCCAGTATTAAAGAACTGCCTTATTATCATTACAACTAAATTATATGGACGGGTTTGCGCTCTGCCCATGAGATAGGGCTATAAAGCCACTAAGACGCAAGAATATAAACAAGAAAATCATTATTAAGTAGGGGCGGTTACAGGGAGTGCAAGTGAAAGAGAATTAGAAGACTGGGAATAGAAAGGATTGCAGAAAGGACAAAAAATGAACAGGTTCAACAAGACAGAAACTGGCGATTGGCATTGCATTTAAATTTTTGTTGATTGTATAGAGAAGCAATTAAACGGAAGGGAATTTCACAGGCAGTAAGTGCGAGAAAAGAAACTGTTGGACTAGGAGTGCATTTTGCCTTTAGTTATTTCAACAGTCAAACGGTGGGACCTAATTGCCAATCTAGTAGCACGCTTGAATTCATGTTTATAAAACCTTTTCTGCTACGTTTCTAATAGAATTATAATTATTATATTGACCTCCTTTTCTATCATTATATTGATCTCCTTTTCTATCATTTCCATCTTGTAAAATTATTTTACGATTGAATTCACTTTCGTCTTTCTTAAAGTGCCCTGAGCATTCTGTTAACATCGAGAATATAATATATATATATATATATATATATATATATATATATATTATTTCGTCTAATAAAATATACCGCTTTCCCCGGCTGGAGTAGACTTGTTAATAAGGAAAAAGAGAAATTAATCAGTTGGAACGAAGACGCAGCAAATGGATAGGCTTATAATAAATGGATAATCTAGAGTGTGAAATGGCAAGCGAATGAAAGATAGAAATGGGTGTCAAATACTAGCGAATCAAGTATTACAAAGGAGAAAGCGAATTTTCGAAAGATCGGTAGCTTGCCAATCAATAAATTGAATTATTTCGAGTAAGTTAACAAAGACAATGACTGGTTTCTAATTTTTTTATGCACTAAAATTCACTCACTACAAGCCTCAAGACAAAACACAAAGTAGATCGTTACAGACGCGTGTGATAAAAAAAAAATCCTCTAGCAAGGAGTGAATGTATGGCGGATGCATATCGATTGGCACTTGAGTTAAAGAGGTCAAGACGGAAGTGTTCAGAGAAACACCTGCACTTTTCGTTAGTAACGCTTCTTGAAATAAAAAAAATAAAAACATTCCGTGGAACTTCTTATAGTCTGAACCCAGTTAAAATGTGGATGAGACAATTCCATGGAAGTAACATTGTGTATACTCGTTGTAAAGGTGTCTTTTTTTCCAAATCGTTACAGTTTTTGAAGAAACAAGAAACAAGTTAAGTTTAGCTTAAAAATTGGAGCGTTAGAATTTAATTTCGGCCATCAGAGAAAGCCTTAGGGCGCAACCTTATAAAATTCATGGTGGATACTCGTTGTCAAGGTCTGAAAGAATATAGAATATATATATTAACTGAACATATACTACTTAAATGGCCTGGGTTCTGTTTTAGGGCAAAACGGTTTTGGAACCTTTGTATGGCACTCCGTTTGAAAGTTTGGATTTGACATAATAAATAATGACACAAAATATTTTTTTCCAAATCGTTACAGCTTCTTGAAGAAACGAGAAAGGAATATTAAGTTTAGCTTGAAAATGGGAACGTTAGAATTTAATTTCTGTCATAATTTCGGCCTTATAGTACAGCCTTCTAAAATTCATGGTGGATACTCGTTGTAAATGTCTAAACTGATGGAATTAAAGAATGCATATCATCTGAACGTATACTATTGAAATGGCGTGGGTTCTGTTTTATGTGAAGAACGATTCTAGAACCGTTGTATGGCACTCCGTTTGAAAGTTTGGGTTTGACATAATAAATAATGACACAAAATATTTTTTTCAAAATCATTACGGTTTTTTCAAAAAACGAGAAACGAATATTAAGTTTTACTTAAAAACTGGAGCGTTAGAATTTAATTCCGCTCATCAGAGAATTCCTTATAGCACAGCATTCTAAAATTCATGGTGGATACTCGTTGTCAAGTTCTGAATTGGTGGAACTAAAGAATGTATATCATCTGAACATTTACTATTGAAATGATGTGGGATCTGTTTTAGGGCAAAATGATTTGGGGACCGTTGTCTGGTACTCCGTTTGAAAATTTGGGTTTGACATGATAAATAATGACAGAATTTTTTTTCCAAATCGTTACAGTTTTTTGAAGAAACGAGAAAGGAATATTAAGTTTAGCTTAAAAATTGGAACGCTAGAATTTAATTTCGGTCATCAGAGAAAGCCTTATAGCAACACTTTATAAAATTCATGATTGAAATCTATGCAGTTGGTTTTAAATTAAAAAGGATAATGGATTCCATAACTTAGAACGGTATATCTTCAACAAAGTCTAGAGAATAAATCAATGGTCAACCGAAATGCCGAATGTTGCGTTAAGAAATCAACAGCGCCATGTTTTCGTCTTGTTTCCAGAAAATAATATTTTCTCAATGTTGAAGACAGATGAATTCGAGGTGATGGAAGATGCTATAAAATTCTGTCCATTAAATAAGTAAATATTTATTCTTACTTAATAAGTAATGTCAATTTACAAGAGTAATTTTAAAATTACATTCAAATTGCATCACAAAAATATAAGCAAGTATGGACAAATTTTCGAATAAAAATATATCTTCTTTTTTTGTTGTTGTTTCAGTTGTAACGAGGCATCAAAGAAGAGAGTAAGAAAATTCCATTTATCAACTCTAAAGCAACACACTGGTCAAATTTGATTAACCTCCCAGAAAATGGAGTTTATGAACCTACGCTTGCAGAAGGATTTTTTTTTTTTTCAAATAATGAACTTCAAGAGTTTCTAATGAATAAAACGTCGTTGGAGTTACCGAATTTACCTGCACATTCGCAAGGTGTGAAAAGAAGATGTAAATAAAATACAAATCGCAAATTGTATCTGGACAAGAAGCAAGACGCAAGCACATTATTACTAAATAATTGCGCCAAGACCTTCATTTAATTTAAAAGGGAAATTATCCTGGAAAATTTAGCTATATGATGATGCGATGTTATAGAGTGCAATAGTTTAGTGCAACTTTCAATAATTAATGCAAATTTAAAACATTTTCTTATAGTTGCCCAGTAATATTATGGTGTTATACACACATTTATCTATTTTTGTTTTTATTAATAATGACCTAAAAAAATGATATATTATCTCATTCATTAATTAGCCTTCTTTGTAATATTTTACAATTTTTAGTTTTCGCGTACTGGATACAATAAAAATGCATATTATATTTGCGTGATTAGAATTCGTTTTTTTTTATATTTTCTATTCAATATATCTAATAGAAAAAATATCAACTTTATTTGGATTTATTCTTGAAATAGTACAATCTTAAAGTCAGTTTGTAAACAAAAGCCTCCGGAAATTAACTATTTCTGTACATTTTTTTGAGACAATCTTCAAAACTAAATACTCAAACTTTGGTAACAGTTATACATCTATTTTTGGTTTCATTATTTAGCACTCAAAACAACAGCTTTTGCACCGAGTGCAATGTTGAGAATCAACCTGTCCTATTGTCTCCATTTCATAACGCCCGCATATAATGAACTATTTCGCGGTGCGGAACAATATCAAACTATGCGCCACCGGCAAAATCTGAGACATAGATAGTTACTACGCTACCAGATGGCGGAATATTTTATCAAAATATCTATTCCCTCTCAAAAATCTTCTTTTTCTTCTTTTGTGTTGTGTCCCTTCAAGATTTAAGTGATCATGGCTCTTCATGACTTCCTGTCGTTTGCTGCTCTACTTCATGTTCTTTGTTTTGACATCCATTCACACAGGCTCGTTAAATAGGTTACCTGCTGTTTCCGACTACTTACCTTGTGTTCAGTACGTCCTGTGAGTGTCAGATTCTCCAGGTCCTCTTTCCTCATTATATCCAGTTGAAAGTGGCATTGTTCTTTAGGGTGATAGATTTGGTTTTCTTCCTGTTCTTATATAGTGTTGAATAACGACAGAGGGACAAATCCATTAAATGCTTGAAAATTATTTTGTTTGTGTTCGGGTTACAAACATAGTCTGACGCGATGTAGATCTCGAAAGTTTCCAACAAGAGATATGCATTTCTTAAATGTGGTAACTGAGTTTTTCCTTTTTGCTGTGATTGCTTTCCGTGACCTGTTGGTGAAGCAAACTTAGCTTAAAAGTGTTGTCGTAATTGAAGTAGAAAGGTAAACCGTTTTTATTCATTCCTGTCCGGAAATATATTCTTTTAGTAAGAACTGTCAATCTCTGTCATCGTGACTGAGGATTTGAGTGTACTGGCATAGTTCAAACGGCTGAACATGCTCTCTCTCTCTCTCTCTCTCTCTCTCTCTCTCTCTCTCTCTCTCTCTCTCTCTCTCTCAGGAGAGGTGTAGATATAAAAAAACGCAAGCGTCGATTATAATTACGTTTTAACATCACCACCTCTTCTCCTACACATATCTCCCCGACCCTCACATATATAAATCCACCAAGAAAAAACATTCCTGTAGTCCGATGATGTCTTTTCAGAGGATATATATATATATATATATATATATATATATATATATATATATATATATATGTATTTGTTGGATAGATGTAAGTTTGAGTTCTGGGTTTCACGTTTTAAAATCGTCAGACAATTGTATGACGATCGCTAAAGCGTGAAAGCCAGGGTCTAAACTCACATCTATCCAACCAAATATGTTAGCTCTATCTCTGATATTGAGCGCTTTCTAATAAGTACCGCGCATATAATATATAAATAATTATACATATATATATATATTTATTTATATTTATATACACTTTTCACACATACACACACACACACATATATATATATATATATATATATATATATATATATATATATATATATATATATATATATATATATATATATATATATATATATATATATATATATATATAACAAAAGAGAGAATGTAATGCAAACGTTTTTTTTTATACTGTGGATTTGTTCTGTTATATATATATATCATTATATTTCATTCTCCATATTTCTGCTACACGCGTTTCCGGTCTCATGGTCTTCTTTAGGCAAATAAAATAATAAATTTTCCATATGTTCTTTTAATGTTTCATTGTTCGTTTACTGTATTTGTTAGTGAGCCTTGAAATCCTTGGCAAAAGTGAATTTCTGCCTAAGTGTTAATAAACCCATTATGTTTGATGTGAGAGCTGGTGATAATAGATGTGTTGGTGAGAGATGTTTTTTTCTATTCTTATCGAGACATATGAGAGGAACCTATTGAAAATAAGTAAACAAAACGTGTGTAAATTATTCAATTCGGCATGTCCTAATATATATATATATATGTGTGTGTGTGTGTGTGTGTGTGTGTGTGTGTGTGTGTGTGTGTGTGTGACGATCCGCTTAGGTGAAAACTTGGTAGGTTTGGCTGGCTCTCTAGGTTTAACTAGGTCTGCTCTACTTACTTGTATTGAGTACTTTATTTAGTTGTTTTGCCTACTCGTATCGGGGTATTTGGGGTGGGGGGCTTTGAACTTGCATGCGAGACGATTATTTTATTTTCGGCTAACGTTCTTAATTCTTTCTTTTTTTATACCTTTTTTTCCCTTCGGTATTGGTTTGATTATTTCGATTATATTTTCAAATCAAGACACTGAAGGTTTTCCGAACGAGTGTAGTTTTCTGCTAATACTAATAATATATATATATATATATATATATATATATATATATATATATATATATATGGTGTGTGTGTGTGTTTGCATTAATAATGAATATTCATTTTTGCCTCACTATTAGCACACATTATGCAAGAGTCGTATATTTATTATGAATATAAGTTATCACTCTTTTATTGTATATTAGATATTATTTTATTAGCACCAGCACGCGTTGAGCAGTATTTTGATTTATATATATATATATAAATCTGGGAATTTAAGTATATTGTCGACATGGAAAAAAAAATGATAATAATCCCTTACTATAAAGGTAATTTATATTAACCAGAAAAAAGGCTTAGACACAAGCGTCTATCTTTTTAATTTTGAATTTTAATGTAACTATAACAACAAAAACATTTCGATTTCATTTTTGCTTTGAAAAAGTCGGAAGACGAAACGCTTCTGCAAAATGTAAGATTTTTTTCCAATTGTCATTTGATACCAATCTGTCTTGTCCACAGAATTCATCTGGGAATTTAAGTATATATATATATATATATATATATATATATATATATATATATATATATATATCAAACCAAACTCATAAATAATTATATTGGTCATACAACTACATGCCTGTCTACACGATTCACATTACACTTATCTGACCATAGCTCAATTAGGACACATTTAAACACACGCAGAAAACAGTTAAACTCCATCCGCAATATGCTAGTAGAAAATACAAGCATCATCGCCTTCTCCACATATAAAAACGCTTAAAAATAATGGAAACACTAATAATAAAAAAGAAAAAGCCAGCACTCGTTAACCTTGACTATGAAAACAGCCAAAACCTGCTGACCGTGTTTGGAAAATTAAAACATTTCTATAACGTTAGATACATACTTAAACAAGACACATTGATTTAAAAATAAAATATGACCTTGAGAATAGCTAAAATAGTATTTGAAAGCGCAAGGATATGCAGAAGCTTTGGACAGTTTTTACACATTTTGTGTCGAGAAAAAAAAACACTTCTACGAGCACACGGAAATTTAAATAAAGAGCTTAATCGCAATGATTTCTCAATCGTCTTTAACGAAATATTTAGCCATTTTCCAATTCTTCCCCCCTATTTATTTTCAATTGTCTTTGGATTCCAATCATCTCCTTACTTTTTCTTCTTTCTCATTCTTTACCTACCATTGGAACTAGATTTACAGGCCATTATCACTGAATTGAGTCCGATCTTCATTGGGGAAGCCACAATTGTTGCTTTAAGCTAAGCACTCTAATAGATGCTGAAACGAACTGTAAACGAAAGGTCAATATATTAAGAAGAAGAAGAAAAAAACAGAGGAAGAAAAAAGAAATGAAATGGGGATATTGGGCGTGAATAAAAGAAAGAAAATATATTCTAAGTACTGAAATTAAATAATCGAAGCAAACGACAGAAAAAATATTGGTAGCAACGGAGAAGCAATACGTGTAACCATAAATCAATCTCTATGAGGACCATAAAAGGTAGAGCAATATTCAAGACGATACGATTTCTTTGGAAAATAAGAATCTTTAGCGTTTTCGTTCCGCAATTCAAAAGCATTCACACCACCCCAACTGTCTCACCTTCGACCCAAACAGAAATTACCACTCGCTTTGATCTTCAAAGGCGGAATATAAAAGTGACATACAAACACTGTTCCTCTCTAAAATACTCAATATGGCGGCGAATGTCGGCTGCATTTGATGGCCGGCATTGTCAATTCGTTGACACTGAGATTCACCCGAGATTTTCTGACGATAAACAAATTAGAAAAGAGAAATGTTATTAAAAGAAGAAGAAGAAGAAAAGTATAAAAGAGTAGGAGGGTAATGGAACAGGTAGAAAATCGAAATGGAACGAGGTTAAAGGTATAAAGAAACAACTTGTAGGGAAAAAAAAAGAAAATCGAAAAAAATGCAGAGTGAAAGGAAAGAAGAAAAAGAAGAAGATGATGATGAGGAGGAGAAGGAGGGGGACGGGGAGAAGGAGGAGGTAGAGGAGGAGAAGAAGACGCGGAATAAAGGATGAGTAAGGAAAGAAGAGGAGGAAGAGGAGAAGAGGAGGAAGAGAAGATGAAAGAAGATTGTCCACCAACCTAAAAAGGAAGCAGAGCATTTAATGACTAATGCGGAATGGAAAGTGAGAATAAAACGAAAAAATTTACGAAGAGAGATATAAAATAAAATAGGATTGTTGAGAAGAAGAAAAAAAAGGAGATACAAAGGCAAAGTAGGAGGTAGATAGAAAATGAAGAGGAGAAAGGCGTGGTAGAAGAAGGATGACCAAAAAAAAGGACAATTTTTTTTAAGAGATGGATAGAAGAAAAAGAAGAAGAAGAAGAAGAAGAAGAAGAAGAAGAAGAAGAAGAAGAAGAAGAAGAATGACAACATGGTGGATAGACGATGAAGTAAAAGAAGAAGGGGAAGAGGTGGTGGATAGTAGGAGGAGAAGGAAGTAGATAGGAGGAGAAGAAGGAAGTGGATAGAAGGAGGAGAAGGAAGTGGATAGAAAGAGGAGAAGGAAGTGGATAGGAGGAGGAGAAGGAAGTTGATAGAAGGAGGAGAAAGATTCTAAGTGGATAGAAGGAGGAGAAGGAAGTGGATGTGGAGGAGGTGAAGGGTGGATAAAAGAAGAATCGAAGATTTTCATGGATAGGAAGGAGAAGAAGAGTGGATGGGAGGAATCTGAAGGAAGTGGATAGAAGGCATACAGAAGGAGAATGAAGTGGATAGAAGGAGGAGAAGGAAGTGGATAGGAGAAGAATGAAGTGGATAGAAGGAGGAGAAGGAAGTGGATAGGAGGAGGTGAAGGAAGTGGATAGAAGGAGGAGAATGAAGTGGATAGAAGGAGGAGAAGGAAGTGGATAGAAGGAGGAGAAGGAAATGGATAGAAGGGGGAGAAGGAAGTGGATAGAAAAAGATGATTATGAAGTAGTATTAGTAGCAGTAGTAGTGGCAAAGAATGGAGGAGTGACAGAAGAAGAAAAATGGCGGAGTAGGAAATGGATAGAAAAAGAAGAATATGAATAAGTAGGAGAGGAAGTAATGAGAAGAGGAGGAGGAGGAGGAGGAGGATATGGACAGAAGAAGAAGAAGAGGAAATAGAAGAAGGGGAGGATAAATTCAGGGGAAGTATAGAGGAGGACCCTAAATAATAAGAAAAGGGGGAGGGGAAGAGAAAGCAGAAAAGGAAGAGTGTGTGAACAATGAAAAGTATAAAGAAAGAGAGAAGGTAATCAAAAAAGAAACGAAAAGAAATCGAGAGATAAATGAGTTGAAGGAAGAAAGAAGACGACGAGAAAAGTAACAAGGATAAGAAAGGGAGAACCGATATGGAGGTGTGTCGTATTTAAAAGAAAGAAAGAAAGAAAGAAAGAAAGAAAGAAAGAAAGAAAGAAAGAAAGAAAGAAAGAAAGAATATGCAAATTAAGAGGAGAGAGGCCAGTGGGAGGAAGTCAAGACGAAAGCGAATGTAATGGAGGAAACTAAAAGAACAGGAATTGTAAACGGAAAGAAAAGAAAACTGTCATAATAGTAATGGCGATACGTTTACGCCTTGCTAACATGAAACAAAAACAAATAAAATAAGAAATCTTTAACAGAGACAAAAAGAAAAAAAAGGAAAGGAAATAATAGAAGTCGTCGAAAAAAAGAAATGTCGGCTGTTGCAGTTTTAATGAAGGTTGGACAATGACGAAATGATTAGACAAAGAAGCATCGTCATATTAATGTAACGATAGATGTCGAAATAAACAAAAAGAAACAATGGCGATGATGATGAGGATATTAAACAAGAGAGTGCGAAATGAAAACTGTGGGTAAAATAAATAAAAAAAACGTTCACGACGTCATAGATTGGAAGGTGCTGCCAAAAAGAGGAAAGGAAAATAATAATAATAATAATAATAATAATAATAATAATAATAATAATAATAATAATAATAATAGGACCTGTTACAATTCTATGGGATTACACAATACACACTGACAGAACAATCAAGGCCAACCGGCCAGATATTGTTATTAAAGACCACAAACAAAAACGATGCCTCCTTATTGATATGGCAGTCCCTGCTGACTGCAATGTATCTTTGAAGATATTCAAAAAGTTGTCAAAATACAAGGACCTTGAAATAGAAATCTCGAAAATGTGGCATATGGGAACATCAACAATCCCTGTTGTAGTTGGAGCCCTAGGACTGGTTGGAAAAGATTGCAGTAGACTAATTGAAGGGATTCCTGGAAGTCCATGCCTCAAGGAGATACAAAAAATTGTTCTGACAAGTACAGCCCACACCTTACGAAGGGCTTTATCTATGTAATTTAATTTTTTTTTTTTTTTTTTTTTTTTGTCAGTGGAAAGTGTCATGACGCCATTTCTAACCTTAGGTCCCTGGGCGGGACCCAGAAAGAAATATGTAAACGCCAGAAATCAAAGAAAATAATAATAATAATAATAATAATAATAAATTATACAATGATGGCTCCAAGGACAAATGGCCCAGTGGCTAAAAGTATTGGTTGAATTTGTGAGTTCAACGCCTGGCCACAGCTAGAGGTGGGACACAATCTAAGAGAGTTGATTTTACTAAAGGGAAATAACAGAAACCGATATATCGTGAAAAGACATGTCACGTGGGAATAGAATAATCAACGAAATAAAGGATTCGGTTAGAAAATTCTAATGTATACTGGAAAAAAGATTGCAGAGTAAACAGGGAAACGTCGTAAATATAAATAAAAAAAAGATCTCAATGAGCAAAAAAAATAAAATTTTTTTTTTTTGGGAAAAATCTTTTTTTTTGACACTGAAACCTCCCCGTAAAAAATCCTCTAATTAACCCCCTTTTGTGTGTTTTGTGAAAATTTCAGGGTGAATAAACATCAATTTTTGTTTGTTTAATTTTTAAAAAAAAGAAATTTTAAAATTGTACAAATTAAATAGAGGCTCAAGATCAATGTTAAAATAATTGAGAAGTAGATTTATACATATATATATATATATATATATATATATATATAATTGTGTGTGTGTGTGTGTGTGTGTGTGTGTGTGTGTGATTATTTATTAAAAAATATGATTTAAAGAACATAAATCATGTTATATTCAATTTCAAAACAAGAAATATAAAAGTTCTCATGTTTTTTTATATTAGAACTTTTGATTATTTATAGTTTGGTTCTTTACTATTTTCTATATATTTTAAACTCTCACACATACATACACATTTTAAAATATATATATATATATATATATATATATATATATATATATATATATATATAAAGCAAGCAAATATATGGATATAGATCCGACAGTATAAAAAAAATATACGGAAAAAACTAGTAGTCTAATGGTAATTATGTTTTATGAATATGTCCTGAAGATTGTCTATTAGCCCAAAACGTCCGACGTTGACATTATATTAACATTAAAACAGCATAATTGCATATTAGGATTTTTGTTTGTTTTTTCCGTTATTTTTTTTACTTTATATATATATATATATATATATATATATATATATATATATATATATATAATAAAATGGATATAAGAGATGAAGGATATGAGAGAAACCCGGATATAAGAGAGATTTTCACTGGTCCCAAATTAGAGCCTGTGTTAATGTATATAAAATATACCAAACCCGGATATAAAAAACCCGGATATAAGAGAGATTTTCTCTGGTCCCAAATTAGAGCCTGTGTTAATGTATATAAAATAGACCAAACTCGGATATAAGAGAAACCCGGATATAAAGAGATTTTCTCTGGTCCCAAATTAAAGCCTGTAAAAATGTATATAAAATAACCAAACCCGGATATAAAGAAACCCGGATATATAAGAGATTTTCTCTGGTCCCAAATTAGAGCCTGTGTTAATGTATATAAAATAGACCAAACTCGGATATAAGAGAAACCCGGATATAAGAGAGATTTTCTCTGGTCCCAAATTAGAGCCTGTGTTAATGTATATAAAATAGACCAAACCCGGATATAAGAGAAACCCGGATATAAGAGATTTTTCTCTGGTCCCAAATTAGAGCCTGTGTTAATGTATATAAAATAGACCAAACCCGGATATAAGAAAACCCGGATATAAAAGAGATTTTTCTCTGGTCCCAAATTAGAGCCTGTGTTAATAATTATATATAAAATAGACCAAACCCGGATATAAGAGATTTTCTCTGGTCCCAAATTAGAGCCTGTGTTAATGTATATAAAATAGACCAAACTCGGATATAAGAGAAACCCGGATATAAGAGATTTTCTCTGGTCCCAAATTAGAGCCTGTGTTAATGTATATAAAATAGACCAACCCGGATATAAGAGAAACTCGGATATAAGAGAGATTTTCTCTGGTCCCCAAATTAGAGCCTGTGTTAATGTATATAAAATAGACCAAATCGGATATAAGAGAAACCCGGATATAAGAGATTTTCTCTGGTCTAAAATTAGAGCCTGTGTTAATGTATATAAAATAGACCAAACCCGGATATAAATAAACCCGGATATAAAGAGATTTTCTCTGGTCCCAAATTAGAGCCTGTGTTAATGTATATAAAATAGACCAAACTCGGATATAAGAGAACCCGGATATAAAGAGATTTTCTCTGGTCCCAAATTAGAGCCTGTGTTAATGTATATAAAATAAACCAAACCCGGTATATATATAAAAAAACCGGATATAAGAAACTTCTACGGTCCCGACAACTCTCTTATATCCGAAGGTTACATTGTATATATATATATATATATATATATATATATATAAGAAAAAAATAACGGTTAACTCACATTTGGACAGCTTAAAATTATAGTGATAAAATGGTAAAGATTTATTTGGAAATTTCTTCCACAAAGCAATGGTTTATCTTTGAATTTTTAACGTGGAACTTTCTCACGGAAATTGTTGGCAGGAATAATGGGTGATTTGCTACTATGTAATTGGCATGGCGGATTCTAGACGTGAAGGTTAAACCTGGCGGAAACAAGGAATATAGTCCGCCCAAGCATCCAAATAGTACGATAGAACAGTGATGAAGACTCATCTTACATCCTAATAAATAATTATAAGAGTTTGGAGAATGGAAAATAATTCTTTTCCAGCAAGGACCCGGAGACGTTTGTGAATTCTATAAAAACTAGGAAAGGATAACTGGGCAGCTCCCACCCAAATAAGGTCAACAGTAGTCCATCTTTCCGCCAAATCTGGCTCTTATAAAGGTAGTACTGAGGAAATTAAATAAGATAATGCAAAAGGAAAACTAAGGGTAAAACAAAAAAAGGGGTGACGAGAAAGATTGGAAGATGCTATCAAAAGGGATAATAATAATATTTAATAATAATAATTATAAAATAATCAAAGCCAATATTTGAACATTGTTATTAAAGACCACAAACAAAAAAAGTGCCTCCTTATTAATAAATGAAAGTCCCAATGCAATGTATCTTTAAGATATTCAAAAAAGCTGTCAAAATACAAAAGGATTTTGAAATAGAAATCTCAAAAATGTGGCACATGGGAAAAATATTCCCTGTTGTATTTGGAGCCCTAGAATTGGTTGGAAAAGATTCCAGTAGACTAATAAAAGGGTTTACTGAAAAAGTCCATGCCTCATATAGATACAAAAAATTGTTATTTGACAAGAACAGCCCACACGTTATAAAAAATTTTATTTATTTATTTTTTTTTTTTCTCAGTGGAAAATGTCATGATGCCATTTCTAACCTTAGGTCCTTTTGGCGGGACCCGGAAAAAGAAAATGTAAACGCCAAAAAAAAAAAAAAAAAATAATAATAATAATAATAATAATAATAATAATTTAACCCGGATTTAAATTTAATTTTTTGTCGGGACCGGAGAAAATAAAGTCTTTATATTTGGGGTAAGGTTATTGCAATGGGTTTGGTCTCTTTTATATACATTAAAAAAGGCTCTAATTTGGGACCACAGAAAATCTCTTATATCCGGGTTTCTCGTATATATACGGGTCTATTTTATATCGGATTTAAATTTAATTTTTTTATGATTTCTTTTCTTTCTTCTATGAAAAAGGGATAATAAAATAAATGACATTTAATAAAATAATTAAATTTTCCCCTTTTCCAAAAGTCTTTTAACATCTCTGAAAGGAAATATAGAATCCTGCAATTAAAAATTTTTTTTTTCCTAATGTTATTTCTTTTCTCCTTTCTTCTTTTAATAAAATTTTCCTTCTTTGTTTTTTTTCTTTTTCAAAATTAAAATTAACTTCTAAAAAAGATTCTTTTTCTTCTTCTTTTCTTCTTCTTTAAAAAATTAATTTGACACTCCTCATTTAAATTTTTTTTTTTTTTTAATTTTCTTCTTCCAAAAATTTCAAAACCGTCTTTATTTTTGTGTAGTAAATTTGCCCCATGTCTTTTTAAGAGACTTAAAAGAAAAAAAAAAAATTCTTGAATTTTAATTTTTTAAGAAATGCTGCTGTTACATTTTGCTGAAAAAATATTCAAAGAATTTTGCCTCCCCCTAAAATCATTCTTAATTGAAAAAGTAAATATTTAAATGGAGAAATGAAAGAATAAAAGAAGATTTAAAACGTATGATTTTTTTTTTTTGGAAAAAAAGTACTCCATTTCTGGCATGCGAGGAATTTTTAATCATTTATTTCTTTAATTTTTTTAACATTAACAACAACTGATAATGTTGTTTTCCTGATATTACACATTCTAATGAAATCTAGGTCGAGGTCCTTGGATTTAATTAGTTCCACAAACGTTTTCAATTTTTGTCTTTGTCGTTTGGAGTCGCAACGTCTGTCATAACACAAGTGTTAGTTTGTTTTTTCATTATCATAATATAATCTCGATTATTCCTTAATTAATTAGTTGCTGAATTATTTACATATTTACTTCTTAGTTAAAATATAAATTAGCTTTTTTTTTATTTTATTAGTTAAAACTTAATTTTTAGCTTATTACTTAGAAATTTTTAGTTAAAATAATTAAAAAAGTTACTTAAAACGTTAGTTTAGTGTGAATACTAATAAATTTTTTCTAACACGTTTATTTATCAACTCTCAGATGCGTCACTGTCTTTGGGCGGATACATAAAAGGGGCGATTCCATCAAGGAACAAAGTATAAACTGAAAGGTTTTCTGAAAACAAGGAACATCTGAATTCGAATAATTTTAACCTCATTGCACCAGAGATTGGATCGTTTCTTTTTTTGAAGCCACAGCAATCGACGGTTTTTTAATGCAGGCATTTTTAAGAAATATTGGGTGTACGCGCAAGGTTCCCCCAAAAAAATTTAAAAAATTTTAAACTCGTCTTAGTTTAAAGACAGATTAAAAGATCAGAAAAGATAGAATAAAATTAATTATCTAAATAATTAGTCAGTGTGTTATTTTTTTTAGTAATTTAGCTAATTATCTGCTTTACCATAAGAAAGAAATTAATTTCAAAAATTTACAGAAATTACTTAGTTATTTAACAGTTACTTAGTTCAATTTAGTTATATAGTTAGTTGTTTAAAAAATTAGTAATTTAGAAAAAATGATAGTTACTGATATATTTGAATATTTACACCTAGAAAAAAGAAACTGGAATGTGATCGGCTGATTTTAAAATAAATAACCGACGGAAATGTAGGATAGCCAAAAGTCTGAGAGCTAAGGAAAATATAATGACGCCCATTGGAATCCGCCATTGATCTACACTTTTTCTTATGTTGCTCAACGACGCGTACCAGTCGATTACTGCTACCATATTCTGCTTGATTATATTATGAAAAACCTCTTAGCTACTTCGTTCAAATATATCCTTTCTGGGACATATAAGTTATTAGCTAGTTTTAAAAAAGTTAGTTAGTTAAAAAAAAAATTTATTTAATAACTTAGTTAATTACTTAGTTAACACGGACGTTACGTTATCAGCCAGTACCTGAACCATAAAAAATGAACTGGTTTTCATTTTCCTTGGGGTGAAAAATTGAAAAAAAAACCAGGGAAAATGTTTTGTTTCATCAAAGAAAAAAAAGAGAAAAAAGAGAAAAAGAGAGAAAAAAAAAAAAAGGGAAAGAAAAAAAAAAAAAAAAAAGAAAAAAAGAAAAAAAGAAAAAAAAAGAAAAGAGAAAAAGAAAAGAAAAAAAGGAGAGAAAAGAGAGAAAAAGGAGAAAAAAGGAGAAAAAAGGAGAAAAAAAAAAAAAAAAAAAAAAAAAAAAAAGAGAAAAAAAAGAAAAAAAAGAGAGAAAAGAAAAAAGAAAAAAAGAGAAAAAGAAAAAAAAAAGAAGTTAAAAAAAAAGAGAAATTTAAAGGAAAAAAAAGAGAAAAAAAAAAGTTAAGAAAAAAAAGGAAAAAAAAAAAAGAGAAAATAAGAAAAAAAAGAGAAAAAAGAAAAAAAAAAAAAAAAAAAAAGAGAAAAAAAAAAAGAAAAAAAAAAAAATTTAAAAAAAAAAAGAAAGAAAAAAAGAGAAAAAAATCTTTTGAGAGAAAAAAAAAGAAAAAAAAGTTCAATTTCTGAAAAAAAAGAGAAAAAAGGAGAGAAAAAAAGAAAAGGAGAGAAAAAAAAGAAAAAAAAAAGAGATTTTTTTTAAAAAAAAAAAAAAAGAAAAAAAAGAGAAAAAAAAAAAAAGAGAAAAAAAAGAAAAAAAAAAAAAAAAAAAAATTTAAAAAGAAAAAAAAAAAAAAAAAAAAAAAAATAAAGAAAAAAAAAAGAAAAAGGAGAGAAAAAAAAAAAAAAAAGAGAAAAAAACAAAAAATATTGAGAAAAAGGAGAGAAAAAAGATTTTCAAAAAAGAAAAAAAAAAAGAAAGAAAAAGAAAAGAAAAAGAGAGAAAAAGAATAAAAAAAAACAAAAGATAAAATTCTTTTTTTTAATGAAAAAGGAGAAATACAAGAAAAAAAAGAGAAAGGAGAAAAAAAGAGAGAAAAGAGAGAAAAAATTTGATAAAAGAGAAAAAAAAGAGCGAAAAAAGAAAGAAAAGGAGAGAAAAGAAGAGAAAAAAGATAGAAAAGGAAAAAGAAAAAAGAAAAATAAGAGAAAAAAAGAAAAAAAAGAAAGTCAAAGAAAAAAAAGAAAAAAAAAAAAAGAGAGAAAAAAAAGAAAAAAAAAGAAAAAAAAAAAAGAAGTTTTAAGAGAAAATGAGAGAAATTTTGAGAAAATAAGATGAAAAGGAGAGAAAATTTGTAAAAGAGAAAAATTCAAAAAAGAGAAGAACAAAGGAGAAAAAGAAATAGAGAAACGATAATATTTTCATTTTTTTAACAACAGTAAAATAGCAAAACGTGTTAATTTCAAATCTTTTCATTTGTACCCTCTTACTTCTTTAAATATTGACCTGTATAGATACCTATGATTCTTCTGATAATATTTTGTTAAAGTTGTTAAGGTCAGATTCAATAGGGAAATTTCCACGGGTATCTTATTGTCCTACAACTCGCACGGAGTTTATTCAGTCATTAACTTATTAATTATGATTCATCAGAAAATACTAATAGCAATCTGTACAGGAATTTAATTTATTTATTTATTATTATTATTATTATTATTATTATTATTAATAGTATTCTTTGCTTTGATTTCTGGTGTGTACACATTTTTTCCGGGTCCCGCCGAGATACCTAAGTTTAGAAATGGCATCATGACATTTGCCACTGAAAAAAAAAAAACAAACAAGAAAAAACTTATTTTACATAAATGAATGCCTTCGTAATGTGTGGGCTATATTCGTGAGAACAATTTCTTGTATTTTTTAAGACATGGACTTCCAGGAATCCCTTTATATTCTATTGGAATCTTTTCCAACCAATCCAAGGGCTCCAACTACAACAGGAATTTTTTTTTTCCCATATGCCACATTTTTGAGATTTCGATTTCAAGGTCCTTGTATTTCGATAGCTTTTTGAAGATCTTCAAAGATACATTGCAGTTCGCAGGGACTGCCATATCAATAAGGAGGCATTATTTTTGTTTTTTGTTTTTTTTTGTTGCGGCTTCTAATAACAATGTCTGGGCTGTTATAATTTGATAAAATTCTGTCTGTAATCAATCCACGCTTTGTAATAAATTGGTTTTTACGTCGTTTCTTGCGAATTTCCAGGATTATTTTGTTTATTAATTAGCAATCTTTTAAGCCATATGTTTTTTTGTGTCCTGCATTCTTCTGTTCCATTGGAAGAATGTTGTTTGCTTCGAAAAAAATTGAATAAATTAAATACGGTTCGTCAGGACAGACGTGATCAATTTATTTTATTAAAAATGATCGAACGACATGTTATTGGCCTATAATTTTTTCGGATCATTTGTTTCACTGTTTTTTTGGCATGAGTTATTTAATACCTTCAGATGATCCATTCCCAAATTTCATTGGGAATATTTACAAAATTGATTTTAGGTTTTTTTTTATTAGGGTTTTATGGATTGATGAGAGATGATTATTATTATTAAATTATTATTATTTTATTTTCTTTGATTTCTGGCGTTTACACATTTCTTTCGGGTCCCGCCCAGGGACCTAAGGTTAGAAATGGCATCATGACACTTTCCACTGAAAAAAAAAAAAAAAAAAATTACATAGATAAAGCCCTTGGTAAAGTGTGGGTTGTACTTATCAGTACAATTTTTTGTATCTCCTTGAGGCATGGACTTCCAGGGATCCCTTCAATTAGTCTACTGCAATCTTTTCCAACCAGTCCTAGGGTTCTAACTACAACAGGGATTGTTGATGCTCCCATATGCCACATTTTTGAGATTTCTATTTCAATGTCCTTGGATTTTGACAACTTTTTGAATATCTTCAAAGATACATTGCAGTCAGCAGTGACTACCATATTAATAAGAAGGCACTTTTTTTGTTTGTGGTCTTTAATAACAATATCTAGTCCCATAGAATTGTAACAGGTCCTATCTCCGTAACCGGATCTGGGTGGTGTTCATACCAGTTTCTTTCACTTTCCTTCCCGTAGAAGTTGCAGATTTTCCAGTGCAGATATTGGCCCACTCTGTCATGTCGGGTTTTATATTCAGTGGGTGCCAACATCGTGCAACCTGATACAAGATGATCAATCGTTTCTGGATATTTATCACAGAATCTGCATTTTGGGCTGACACAATATTTTAGTATATGTGCTTGATAATTCTTAGTTAGCAAGCATTGGTCCTGATTATTATAAAATTATTATTTTTTCAATAATTCCACTATCGTCTTTTTCTTTTTTTTCTATTATTAAAATTTAACGATTTTTGAAGAATTTTTCTTGCCATAACAAATAATCATTTAATTTTCTCATTTTTTTTTTAGGTATGTTCTGCAAATCGAATTTATCCAATTCTCTATGCCCATTTTTTTTCTTTAATTTTTGATATTGGATATCTCGTATCTGAAGAATGAAAAATTATTAATTTTTTACCCAGATTATTTTAAAATTTTTAATTTTGTGTCAAATTATTTCCAGGGGCGACCACAATAACAGGAGCAGCTTTTTTTCGTAAGTCGCCGCCATCATCATCAGAATCATTATTATTAACATCGTCATTATCATCATCATCCTTCTTTTTATTATTACTATTTCATTTCATGAAACGCCCATTTGACAAAACAATCTTATCTTGTTCCCATCCCTTGCAATATTTTAGGAACATAATCATCTCAAATGAAAAAATTTTTTAAATTATCAAAAAAATTCTTTGCATTATGATTGTTTTTAATTGATGTCAGATATACCTAAATTCTCTTGTGATGCAGAAAGATTATTATTATTATTATTATTTTATTTTTTTTTTTTTTCAAAACAATGAATCTAATTTTTTATTTTTCCGAGTCCATATCAAAAAAAGAAGACATTTTTTCATGATATAGAAAAACAATGTCTGGATGGTTAGATTTGATTGTTCCGTTGTGTCTATTTTTACAAAAAAATAAAATTGTAACAGGTTCTTTTCTCCTTTTTAACCAATAAATTTCTTGGTGCTACAAAAAATTACCACAATGTAATATGGTTCGATATTAGGAATACCAAAATTGGAAAAACAACGATTTTTCATTTTTAAAAAAATCAATTTGTTAATTTACGAAATTTAAGAGGCATCATTTAAATATGAGAATGAAAGGCATTCTTTTTATATCGAGTTATCCCAATGAACTTTCAATTCAAATTTTTATATTTAAACCCAAAAATTATTGTGTGTGTGCAAAATGCATCAAATTTATATATGGGATCGTTTAAATTTTTTTTCAATGATTTCATTTAAACTTTTGTTTTTTAAAAGGTAGTATTTTTTATTGTTATATGTTTTTTTTTTCTTTATTTTTAAATTCAGAATGCTAAAAAAATTCCATTTAAAGAAATTGTTTATAATTAAAATAAATATTCAATTCGGAAAGACTCATAATGATTGAAAACAATGTTTTTTTGTTTGAGTTTGGGTTTGACCAATTTCGTAAAAAAAAAAAAAAAAAAAAAAAAAAAAAAGCAAATTAAGACATGCGTATCCATAATAAAAATAAACAATAATTTTTGTCAATTTTATTTTTTATAATTCTTTATGATGGTCGATATTTGAATATCTCATTATATGTTACAAAAAATAACATATATACATAAAAATGTTCGTTATAGAATTATTATTATTTATTATTATTATTATTATTATTATTATTTCCTTTTATAAAAAATTGATTTGTATATTTTTTTATTTTTCCGGGTCCCAATCAGATTTATTTAAATAAAATTAGACAAAATTGAAAAAATTGAAATTTTCACATTTTCCACTGAATTTTTTTTGAAAAAATATAAAAATTTAAAATCACGTATATAAACGTTATATATAAACCTATAAAATAAAATTTTTTGAGAAAATTTTTTTATTTTTAAAGGCATGATTTGCTAGATAATCCGTTCAATAAATTATTGGAAAAAATTTTTTCAAAAAAAATATATGGGTTCTTCAAACTATAACTGGATTGTTTGTCCTCATTTGCAATATAATTTTTGCGATTTCGATTTTTATTACGTATGAAAATGAATTTGTATTTTGATTTTTTTTAAAGATAAAGATATATATTTCAGTTTCAGTGATAATATGTCAATAAGAATGCACATTTTTATTTTTCTTGATCTCAAATAACAATGTCTGGACGATTATTTTTGATTGTTCTCTTTGTGTATTATAAAAATCCCTTAAAATTATTAATCATTTTTTTTCTTTAACCAGGTTTGCGTGGTGTTAAATATGTTTTTTTGCTGTTAATAAAATTTAAATATATTTATATATAAATAATTTTAATTTTGCAGATTTAAATTGGCCCACTCTGTCATTTTGGGTTGAAACATTCATTTTCAGTTTAAATTCAAGTCCAAGGAGGATGCATTTAATTGATAAAAAAATTTTAAAAAATTGGTTATCTTATCGCAAATTTTTCATTAAAATAATATATATAAAAATTAATTTATAAAATAATGTTTTTTATATATTTTAGTTAAAAAGTGTTTGGTCTTTTGACAAAAAAAATAAAATTTATTTTTCAAAATTTATTTTTCTCAAATATGAATTTGAAATGTGTATTTAAGGTTTGTCTACATCATTTTGTTTCGTATTGGCAGGATATTGATCGTGATTTATTTTTAGCAAAAATTTCGTTTCTGTATCTGGTCAAAAATACTATTTTTTCTTTTTTTTAAAAGTATTTTGCATTTTCAGTCATGTGTTTTTATGCTTTACTTGCATATTCAGAAAAATATCCATTTTTGAAATTGTTATTTTCATAAAAAAAAAGTTTTTAAAAATTTTTTTCAAAAACAATTGGATACACATTTTAAATTTTATTTACATTTAAATTTATTTATATTCCGATTTTTTTAGTTTAATTAGACATAATTCCTATTGAAACACAAAAATTTAATTTAAATATAAAATGGACATTCAATTAAAGCAATTTATACATACGATAAATATTCAGATGAAAATGCCATGGCAAGTGCCAAATTAATGCCGTTTTTTGGCGTCCATTCAATTTAATTGTCAATTTAGCATCAAAAATTTTCTTCAACTGAGAATAAATTAAATTTATCAGCAAATTAGGGATATATAATTATTTATATTTGAAATGTTTTTAAAATCGGTTCAATAACCAAACACAATAAAAAAAATAATATTAAAAAATAAATTTATTTTTTTTTTATTTCATTTAACATTATGCTTATTCCATTGAATATATGAATATAATAATATATATCAGGTCATCCCATAAGTTCTGTCCGAATTTTTACTTTTTGTTAAAATGAACGAAATTTAAAGAGTATTTTATAATGTCTAATGGAGCTGAACATTATTTTTATGTTTAGATGCATTTAAACTGATCAAATTTTATTTCAGAGAACAATAAAATTAAATTTTGTTTGATTAAAACCCTGCTAACATGGAAGTACCCAAGAATCATTTGAGGCACATAATGCTTTATGAGTTCAAGAAAGGAAACTCAGCAGCCGAAGCGGCTAGAAACATTCACTCAGTTTATGGAGAGGAATGTGTGAATGAAAGAACTTGCAGAAGATGGTTTGCAAAATTCAGAGGTGGAGATTTCACCCTTGAAGATGAAGATCGAACCGGACGTCCAGTTGAGTTTGATGAAAAGCTTCTTGAAGCAGCCCTTGAAGAAAATCCTGCTTTATCAGTTGAGGAATTGGCAGTGGTTCTCAGTTCAAACCATACAACTGTTCATCGTCATCTTCAACAACTTGGAAAAGTTCCTAAACTTGGAAAAATGGGTGCCTCATGAATTGTCTGAAAACAACCTCAAATCCTGAGTTGACATCTGCTCTTCTCTCCATTCTCGCCAACTTGTTTCACTTTTTTTGGATAGACTTGTGACTGGCGACGAAAAATGGATCTTTTATCGAAATGTTAAGCGTCGTAGACAGTGGCTTGGTAAAGGGGAGGACCCTAGCCACAGCCGAGAAGGGAACTTCGTGGGCAAAAGGTTCTTCTTTCAATCTGGTGGGATCGCCAAGGAATAATCCACTTTGAATTCTTACCACCTAATGCAACAATTAATGCTCACGTATACTGTCAGCAATTAGAGCGTTTGAACCAAGCTTTGAGGAAAAAAAAAGACCTGCTCTAGTGAATCGAAAAGAGGTGATGTTTCATCAGGACAATGCGCGACCCCACACAGCAAGAATCACGTCACAAAAGATCGAAGAACTTGGTTGGGAGAAAATTCCTCATCCACCTTATTCTCCCGATCTTGCTCCTTCAGACTACCATTTGTTTTCGTAGCTTACAGAATCATTTGGAAGAAACAGCTTTTTTTGTAACACAGGAAGAGGTTAAAACTGACATTTGTGAGTTCTTCGAATCAAATTAAAAAAGAATTTTACAGTAATGGAATTAGTAAGCTTGTTAATAGATGGAAGGAAGTCATAGATAATCAGGGAAAATACATTGTTGATTGAATCTGTAATTAAATGTAACATTTGGTCACTTGTTTTCTTTATTCAAAATTCGGACAGAACTTATGGGATGACCTGATATATATATTACAGGCTTATTGTTATAGTTATAATATATTTATATGAGAAAGTCTAGATCTAATGATATAATTTCTTTGAAAAAAATAAAATTCCTTTTTGAATATTAAACCCATCATATTTATCTAATCCATTCATATGTTTCACTGAAGCAATTTACAGTATTTAAAAAATTTCACTCATTGCCGTCTTTAGCAAAGAGTTTGATATCATCCATGTAGAGTAGGTGATTGAATACTTTCATGGTTATTTTGTATCCATAGATATTATTGTTTAGTTTATGCGGGGATTAAGGAAAGACAAAACAGAAGGGGTGCCAAGGATATTTGAATAAAATCATCTGATATTCAGGAAAAAAAATGGATTTCTATTGAGTGTTTTCCGGTGTAGTGTATTGAAATAAGACAAACACATACGTAGTCAAAAATACTGCTTATATCTGAACTTTTTATTTAAACATAGATTTTAGTAGTCAAACGAACGCATGGTCAAATTCAGTAACAAGAAGAAAGATATAAAGTTCAAATGTATCTTCCGGTAGAGAGACGGAAGTGTGAAAATTTTGATTTTTAAACTCTAAAACTGTTTAAAGTATTTAGTAGAGATTAGTTCATTCTGATTGAGAAGGTGGATTAAACAGGGTCGGAAAAAATATCTTGTGTGATTTAGGTATAATGTGGTTTTCCACATTCCCATGTTGTGTTTAAGGAAATTAACATTTTTGAAGGAGACTTTTACATTTCCAAACTTTATATATCCAAGATTAAATATATATATCAAATTATATTTACATAATAATATAGTACTAAACACTAAAATTTTGCTGGGACTCTCACATCTTTTTCCTGCAAGTTGATCGTTGCAACGATATGAACCTCTTCGTCGTCATTTCTGTTCCAGTCGAAAATTTTTGTTGGAAAAACCATTAAAAGAATAATAACGGTTCGTCAGGACAGTAATTTTTTAATTTTCGGATCATCTGTTCCATTTGATGTTTTGGCATTTTTTATATGAATATTATACAAATTAGTAGTAATATATAGTAGTATATTATATTATTATAATTAGTTAGTAGTATTAAAATAGTATTTTATTAGTTTTATTAGTTTTATTGAATTGTATTATTTTTATTGTTTATAGTATTTTTATTATTATTATTATTTTGAAGTAGTAGTAGTTTTTTTTTATTAGTTGTAGTAGTAGTATTATTATTAGTAGTAGTTTTATTATTTAGTAATAGTATTAGTATTTTAAATTTTAGATTTGTAGTTTTATTATTATTAATATATAGTATTTAGTATTTTTATAAAATTATTATTATTAATAGTAGTAGTAGTAGTAGTAGTATTAGTATTATTATTATTTATTTTTATTAGTAGTTTTATTAGTATTAATATTTATTATTATTAGTCATAAAATTTCAATTGGTTAAAAATATAAATCTATTATAAGTAATATATATTAAATTAAATTTAACATTTAAAATTTTCTGAAGTAATTTCCTAAAAAATTATTTTGTCATTTAAAATATAAAATTTTATTAATTAAAACAATTGCAATTGAAGTGAACAATTTATAAAATTTTAAAAATAAAAGAAATATAAATTTTATTTTATTTTATTATTAAAATGTATTAAATGAAAGGCGCACACGCACATGCAAATTTTTTTTGAACGTATTATTATCCAGATACACCTTGGGCGTTCTTTTTTCAAATTAATTGACTGAAATGTTTCAAGAATTGAAACATCACCTGTTAGTGATAGTCTATATTCCACAATCCAAGACACCTCAATATGTTTTTATTAAAATGAATTTTTGATTCAAAATTTGAAAAAAAAATATAATTTTGGCCAACCTGACATAATACTCTATTTATTTCAAAAAATTTTTCTATTACTCATAATTTATTTTTCTCTTTTGTTTTAAAAAATTCTCTCTTTCTCAAAAATTCTTTTCTATAATTAATCTCTCTCTCTCTCATGTTTTCTTTCCTTTCTCTTTTCTCTTTCATTCACTTAATTTCTCTGATTTGACTTTTGACTTTTGCAAACATTTTCTCTCTCTATTTTCTAATCTTTTCAAACTCTCTTTCATTCCATAATTTTTTAGATGGAACACGAACATAATTTTTATTTTTTTCATATATGCTATTTTCCATCATTCCAATTTTTTAATTCGTAGTTCGCTAAAGAGAAAAACAAACGGTTTCTTTTTAGTTTGTCAACTTTGTTTTTTTTTGCGTTTGGACGATTGAACGGGTTTAAAAAGTGTCTGATTTTTAAATTTTTTTTTTTCTAAAAATATTTTTTTCACAAAAACACAAACACACACACACACACACACACACACACACATATATATATATATATATATATATATATATATATATTTATATGGATTATAATATTAAAATGTCTAATTTAATCAAAAAGACATTTTTCATATGATTTGACAAGAACAAACAGATTTCATTTTTTTTTAATACAAGAACAATTATATATTTTTTCATTTTATTCTTTAAATTATGGTTTCCTTCCATTTTACCAGTTATTGAATAAGGCATATACATCCATTCTGTTTTTACTTATTTTCAAAAATTTGGATTTTTCCAAAAACACACAAACTCAGACACACACACACATTTTGACACAAACACACACATAATAACATTTTTAAATATTTTTATTTTTTATAATAGGAATATTTTATTTCAGAATTCATGTTTCAAAATCAGATTGCAAAAATCAAAATATGTTTTAAAAATTAAAAATTTAATTAGTTTTTAACATTTTTAAAATTTAATTTTCTGTTTGTGAAAATTTAATTATGATATTTATGATATTTTTTCTTAAATTTATAATATTTATTCGATTTTTTAATTGGTATGGGTGATTTCTTATTTTTATAATTTTAATATATTATATATTATATATTCTTTATATATTATATATATATATATATATATATATATATATATATTATATATATTATTATTATTATTATTATTATTATTATTATTATTATTTTTATTTTCTTTGATTTCTGGCGTTTACACATTTCTTTCCGGGTCCCGCCCAGGGACCTAAGGTTAGAAATGGCGTCATGACACTTTCCACTGAAACAAAAAAAAAAAAAAAAATTACATAGATAAAGCCCTTCGTAAGGTGTGGGCTGTACTTGTCAGAACAATTTTTTGTATCTCCTTGAGGCATGGACTTCCAGGAATCCCTTCAATTCGTCTACTGCAATCTTTTCCAACCAGTCCTACGGCTCCAACTACAACAGGGATTGTTGATGTTCCCATATGCCACATTTTCGAGATTTCTATTTCAAGGTCCTTGTATTTTGACAACTTTTTGAATATCTTCAAAGATACATTGCAGTCAGCAGGGACTGCCATATCAATAAGGAGGCACCGTTTTTGTTTGTGGTCTTTAATAACAATATCTGGCCGATTGGCTTTGATTGTTCTGTCAGTGTGTATTGTGTAGTTCCATAGAATTGTAACAGGTCCTATCTCCGTAACCGGGTCTGGGTGGTGTTCATACCAGTTTCTTTCAGTTTCCTTCCGTAGAAGTTGCAGATTTTCCAGTGCAGATATTGGCCCACTCTGTCCTACCGGGTTTTATATTCAGTGGGTGCCAACACCGTACAACCTGATACAAGATGATCAATCGTTTCTGGATATTTATCACAGAATCTGCATTTTGGGCTGACACAATATTTTAGTATATGTGCTTGATAATTCCTAATTAGCAAGCATTGATCCTGTGCAGCAAGTATAAAACCTTCAGTTTCCGCTTTCAACCCTGCACTACGTAGCCACTGATGGGTACGGGTTTTGTCTACGTCAGCTTGTTTGGTACGGGCAGAGTATTGGCCATGAAGCGGTTTATCTTGCCATCGCTTGGGTAGCTGGTCGGTTGCATTCGTCTTTGCTGTCTTTTTTAGGTATTTTGCAGTTTCAGCCGGTGTATTGTGCTGTAGTTGCATCTCTACGCCCATTTGAAACTCCATTTTTATTATTATTATTATTATTATTATTATATCCTTTGATTTCCATTGTATACTCATTTCTCTTCAGGTCCCAACCCAAGAGGTAACGTCAGAAATATTCGCCATGGCATTATCCACTGAATCTTTTTTTGTAAAATAAACATGAGTGCATAGATAAATCCCTTTGTAAGGGGTAAGTTGTGCTTGAGAAAAATCTTTTGTATTTTTTTAAAGCAATGGCTACCATGCATCCCATTCAATCAGTCAATCAGAACCTTTTAAAATCAAAGAGAGATCTCCAAACACAACAGGAATGATTGATTCTTCATATGCCACGGTTTTAGATTTCCACTTAAGGATCCGTGTATTTCGATAGTTTTTTGATGATCTTCAAAGATTCATTATAGTGTGCGTGAACTCCCATGTCAATAAGAAAGCACATTCTGTGTTTTTGTGATCTTTGTTCTCAATGCCTGGGCCATTAAATTTGACTGTCCTGTCCGTGGGTATTGCAAAGTCCCATAAAATTGTTACGGGTTCTATGTCTGTAAAAGGGTTTGGGTGGTGTTCCGACCAATTTCTTGCAGTTTTTTCTTCTTCTTCTTCTTCTTCTTCTTCTTCTTCTTCTTCTTCTTTATTTTTTCTTCCTCCTCCTCCTCCTCCTCCTCCTCCTCCAACTTCTTGTTTGTAAGTTAATTTTATCCACCTTATTTTCTATCTTCTTCATCATCACGCACATTCCTCCCACTTCAACCACCTTCTTCTTCTTGTGCTATTATTATTATTATTATTAATATTATTATTATTATTATTATTGTTTCCCAGACGCAGCGGGGATAGAGAGGAAGAAAGGGAAAGAAAAGAATGTGAATAAACAGGCAGAGGTGAATAAATGAAAAGAGAAAATATAAGTAAAGAGTAAAAAAGAAAAAAATGGAGGAAAAACAATGAAGTCTGAAGAGAAGCAAAAATAGAGGAAAAAGAAAAAAAAAGGGAAAAAAAAGAGACCGAGACAAAGAAGAAAAAGAAAAAAAAAAGGAAATAGATAAGTATTTCAGAATTAGTAAAACGCTGACACCATATCAACTCTTGTTGCGGTGAGGAGGTCACCCAATGAAGATTGAAATCGCTACACACTCAAACTACTTAACGATCACTCGTCGCCTTAGATTAAAATATGCAAAGGTTGAATTCTGAAATGATAATATATGGAGAGATTAAAGAGAATAAAGAAACAGAAGGCCTGCCAAAGATAAACCCGAGCGGGCGCCATGAGTGAATCTCCGGAAAAAAATTACCTATGGCAAATACTAGAATAGCAGCCTTCTGTAAAAATTTGATATGGAAACACCAAAGCTGAACTTAGGCTAAAAAAATCCTTGACTATGAAAAAATTGCTGAGAAATGTTTTAATTACCTATGTACACCGAGTTTTTTATATAAAAAATATTTTTATAGCTGATGTGTAAAATAAAAAAAATTTATATATAATATATATATATATATATATATATATATATATATATATATATATATATATATATATATATAGATACAAGATAGATAGATAATATTATTGGTAAATATACAAATTTTTTGAATTTGTAGGTCTGATGAATTGGATGGTATTTACGATTCCAATGGAATAAATTATGACCATGGAATATTAGCCTTTTATATATATATATATATATATATATATATATATATATATATATATATATATATATATATATATCGTCGTTCTCACTTTCCGAACATTGTTCTGCGCCATTGAGTAGTCTAACTGTTATCGAAACTATATTTTTATTGATACAAGTATTTCGATCCTTGACGTTTGCTACATACAAACATCCACATTAAATAACTAAACAGGGGTTGATATATCGTCAAATATAATTAATATATATATATATATATATATATATATATATATATATATATATATATATATATATAGATCGAGAATGAAGTGCCTGTATTACATGAAATTGTAGAATCCATTGAATTACAACTCATTTTATTAGAAGGAGTTTTTCTTTTACAAGAGAGCCTGACGAAGCCAAACCCTCATCAGGCCGATTTTGAATTCAGTGTTGACTCACCTATAGAACCCGGTCTGCCCAGCAATTTGCCTATAGCTGGGGGAGAAGTGTAGGGTACATAACTTGCCCAAGGGTAACTGAATGTAATGAACTGACACTGGAATTTGAAATCGGCTCTCCGATTCCTCAATCCGAGACGATATCCATTATTCCACCGTGCCTTTTGTAACATTTAAATTCACATTTAAATTCAAATTTAAATTCACTAGAAAAAAAAAGTATAAAAATGATGGAGAAAGAACATTGTGGACTTTCTACAATTTTGCGATCCTCAAAAGATCCACTTCAACTACACTGGCCTAAATACATTAAATTGATTCAAATCACTTCAAAGGAGACTATTAAATATGGAAATAAAAAAAATAAGAACTCTTCAGTTTTTTGTCTTTATTTTTTTTATCTGCTGCCAAAAGCAGCCGCCTTTAAGAAAACATCCAAAGAAAGTTGCTTAAGGATTTAATTCTCAAGTTAAAACTTCCACTTCATTGATTTCATTGATGAAAATGGGTCTAAGATATGTTTAAGAGTCAATGATTTCTTTTTCGTTTCTTTCCTTTCTCCGCTCAACTGAGCAAGATCATCGCCATCGCTACCCTTTGTACTTTTACTCAATAATTTATATCTGTGATTTAACAACCTGTCTATTCTACTGCTTCTCATCTATGATAATCAAAGGTAAGTCATCATATAAAGAAATGTACTTTTTCTCTGAGGATAAGCTTTGTTCAGCGAATGCCTTTCAAATGGGGAGCAGAGCACGTCTGATGTTAGCTGTATTAGAGATTGCAAAGACGTATAAAAGAATGAAGATGAATTAAGAGTACAGAAGGAAGGAAGGAAGGAAGGAAGGAAGAAGAAGAAGAAGAAGAAGAAAAAGAAGAAGAAGAAGAAGAAGATGGTGATGGTTGTAGTAGGAGGAATGTGAATGATGATGAAGAAAATAAAGTATAAGACGGATAAAATTAACTTAAAAACAGGAAGAAATAGGAGGAGGAGGAGGAGGAAGAGAAAGAAGAAGAAGAAGATGGTTGAAGTAGGAGAAATGTGCACGAGGATGAAGAAAATAGAGAATAAGGTGGATAAAATTAACTTAGAAACAAGAAGAAGAAGAAGAAGAAGAAGAAGAAAAAGAAGAAGAAGGTTGATAAATAAAACAAACAACTTCAAGAAGAGAAGAGTGGGTAAAAAGATGAGGTAGAAGAAGATGAAATAAGAGAAAAAAATAAGAAGGTGGACAATTGAAAAAGAAATAGGGGCGGAAGATATACGAAAAGCGAAAAAAAGAAGAGAGAAAATGAATGAATGTAGAAGAAAAGAAAAAGAAGGTAGATGTTGAACAGAAAAGCTTAAAAACGAAGAAAAGAAGAAGAAGAAGAAGAAGAAGAAGAAGAAGAAGAAGAAGAAGAAGAAGAAGAAAGGAATGGAAAGGAGTAAGTAAAAAGAAGAAAGAAGAGTAAGAAAGAAATTATCAGGAGAAACACAAAAAGCTTCTTAATTGGATCAGTAGAGAAAAGAGAGGTAAATAAGTGAGAGAGAGTGGGAAAGAAGAAAAAAAAAGGAACCACAAAGGAGAGAAAAAAAAGAAAAAGAAAAATCTTAAGTAATTCGGAAATCGACGAAAAAAGGATCGTCCGTTTGGTTCCGCTAGCAATCAATTTTCGACTTGAGGATTTCTTTTTTTATGTAACATCAACCACTTTTCAATGAACTACATTCAATCGAGATTTCTTTATATATATTACAAAGTTTCGTTTTTATACAATCCTTTTTTTTTTCAAGTCCTTTACTTGAGACCCGCTGTAAAGGGAAGTTTTTCATAGAAAACCATCGAGCATATTACAGAGAAAGGTAGTTTTTTTTTTTTGTTTGTCTTTTTCTGCATCTGTCAACGTTGTTTATGAGCACAATCATTTACATCAAAGTGTTATAATGTTCGTAGAAGCGCGTTGTTCCGGTCAATATTATTCCAATGAAAACACTAACAAATAATGACTGAAAAAAACTGTTTAATCACATATATTAATAATGTAATAATAGCGAACTCTGAAGTCAGTGCACCAATGCGTGCGACACACTTTTCGACTTCCGGTGCTATGAGTTCACAGTCGATAGAAAAGTCAACATTCAACAAATTAATTCTACAGTTTCTCATTTCTTCATTTCTTGTGATAATTGTTACAAGCGATATTATTTATAGGGTGTAAGTAGAGAAAACGCTTGTTGTTTAGCAAAGAAAAGACACAAGTAAAAGCAATGAATTTACAAACCATTTTAATCGGGACATATAAAGCAAAACGTAACAGTGGAACATAAAAGAAATACAGTCACCGAAAAGCAGATATTTTGCTTGCGTTAGAAAATGCCGTGTCTTCTCTTCAAGCTGGGTGCATGAAAAAGAGGGACAAAATAATAAAGTGGTCGGTCACAAAGAGAAAGACACCGAAAAGCAGAAATTATTTTGTTTGCTTTCCAAACGTATTAAGCCAGTACACACTCTCTATTGAAGTGATGTTTTTAATGTTTTAAGACTTGCCTATTCAAGGGACTTACAGTAGGACAGATTTAGACGAAACATTTGTGTTATTCGTTTCTGAAGAATATATAGGGAATGTCTGATGACTTTATTGTCACATCAAAAGTTGTTCTTTTAACTGACTTTTAAAAAGTGTTAATCCATGAAGAGTTTTTTTGACCCTTTCTTAAGACCCGGATTCAATCATGCGATCATTACCCAAACTGTTTTTGACCACGTCATACGTGGAGCGAAAAGGAGCAACTGGCAAAGTCTATTTTTTGTGATTAAAAGGTAAGATTTCATCCGTTTTGATACCTTCTGATTTAATTTTAAATGTTCAAAATTATTTTTTTAAAGTTATGTAAAAAAAAGTTCTTGGTAATAGTGTATATTATTTTATTAAACATCTTTTTAAAAAACTTCACTACAGTACCTACTTTTAAAATTAAATTAAAAGTATTTATATTCATATTTAATGTATTAACGTTGGTGTTATTTTAAAGAAGAAAGATTGAACTTTGTTTTAAAAGAACATTTGGGTAATTAAAACAATTTAAATTAAAACAATTTAAATTAAAACAATATTAATTTAGTTTACGTCAAAAAGGGTGTCAAGTCTGAAGCGTACCCAGTTGGTGGAAGTGTATTTTCTCACATTAAAATAAGTTGACATCACATTCACAGAGAGTTGTTGGGAGGCAAATAATTTTACTGGGGTGCAGAGGGAGGTTCTCTCTTTCCCTCTCCACCTTGGCGATTATCCTGTATAATGAACTGCATGCCCTGGTTCCCAAGTCACACTTTGGCACTGCAATTTATTATTTATACACTTTTCAGTTGCATGCCTTCACGCTGGCAGCGTTTCATTCGTTTTTGACGCGTTGATTACCAGTACAACCGTTTTTTCATTACAAAACAATCAAAGTTTGTAGAAAAACTTATATTTTTTTTTATAGATTTATATAGTTTTATACTGTACGTTTTTAAATGTACCTTGAAAAAGATAGACATTCTGTCGAAATATTAACTTTATTAAATACTGTTTTTTTTTTCATAAATCACCTTCTTCTCTTAAGTTTTGAAAAATATTGGAAGAGTAACATCAATCATTTTTTTAAATTGTTATTATTATTATTATGGTGGCAGAATGGTTAAAACGTTCGCATTCTGGCCATGAGACCCGGGTTCGAATCTCACCATGGTCGATTTGTCAGGAAGTAGACTTCCGGATGTTATCGGACTGGGAGGGTCGATCCCAGCGTGAGGCTCCTTTGGAATGTGCCTGAAAACCATACCACGGGATGACCCAAGCCTTGTGAGTGAAATTGGGTAGACGGATGCCTTCGATAGCTGTGCTAGCACAAGTCTTCGTGGCCGAGGGCTTGAGCGTGCTGGACGTGTTTAAATTTTTGATCACGCTAGATAACACGCTTTTTTCCAGAAACTGTAACTAAGGCCTGCTCAGCAGAGTTGCAGTATAAATCATAGGTGGACTCTGTAGGTGTTGAATAAACACAAATGCACCTGAGCAAGCGTCTGCAATAGGGATTGGCTAACCGCTTTAGTAGACAGGTATCCTCGAATACGAGTGGCCAGTTATACATTTTTATTATCATTTTTATTTTCTTTGATTTCTGGCGTTTACACATTTCTTTCCGGGTCCCGTCCAGGGACCTAAGGTTAGAAATGGCATCATGACACTTTCCACTGACAAAAAAAAAAAAAAAAAAAATACATAGATAAAGCCCTTCGTAAAGTGTGGGCTGTACTTGTCAGAACATTTTTTTTGTTTTTCTTTGAGGCATGGACTTCCAGGAATCCCTTCAGTTAGTCTACTGGAATCTTTTCAAACCAATCCTAGGGCTCCAACTACAACAGGGATGGTTGATGTTCCCATGTGCCACATTTTTGAGATTTCTTTTTCAAGGTCTTATTATTATTATTATTATTATTATTATTATTGCCGTAAAATCTGTCTTGCAACCACGTGTATTAATAAATTTATGTACAATGGTGAACAAATGAAAAGGTTTGAAAGTGACAATATTTTTCCATTTCACTGAAACACTTATGTCTTCCCTTCTTTCTTTTTTCTTTCTTTCTTTCATTCTTTTTTTATTTATTTCATTTTCTCACTGAAACCAAGTAGCGTCTCTGATATGCCAATTACCTTTCTTCACAGTTAAAACGAAATAGTCCATTTACGATGTATTAGCAGGACGTAACGGTCGTGTGAACTAATTGAGGAAAAGGAGGGATAAGCATAACTATATTAGAGATTATATTCTTTTTCAATCTGTTTACTCCAAATCATTTACTGTGTCTTTGACTCGAGATCTGAGGGAAGGCGGAAAAAGCATATATATGCATCTTGTTTGTACGATACCTGATGTTAAGTGAGACTTAACTATAGTGACACTGGCAAATTAATATGCCTAATTTGCATAAGTGCAAGAGAAAGCCTATATAACTCGTCACTGAGAATAATGTGGGACAAAGACAAGCTTAGCTGTACGTCTTCTGTGTCTGACTTCTGCTGAACTCTCTGCTTTGGCAGAGAGGGACCCGGATGAAGCTTTGCAGAAGAGCAAAGTTTCGTCCGGGGAGGTAGACAGGCCCTAAACCCATCTAGGCGGGTTCAAAGGCTATATTTTTGGCCGAGCCTACGGGCTCAGAGAAACCGACGTTAAACTCGGCCTTGTGCCACATACATTCGTCGTGGGGGGTTTGGTAAATACCGAAGACAAGCTTAGCGTTTTCTGTGTCTGACTGTTGAACTCTCTGCTTTGGCAGAGAGGAACCTGATGAAGCTTTGCCGAAGGGCAAAGTTTCGTTCGCGGAGGTAGACAGGCCCTGAACCCTGAACAGGCCTGAAAGCTTAGCGACTGACTTAGCGCTAAACTTCGACTTCACATCATTAATATTTACAGTGTGTCTATATTTTCTCTCTATTTCTCTTACTCTCTTGGGTGGATGAGCATTTCAATACAGTGTCACTTTTCTAATCTCTAATGTAAACAGGTGCTACCAGTCCTCATTTTAATGTTCTCATCTGTACTTTTGTCATCGTAGGCAAAGATGTGAACATTACAGGTATCTCAGTAGTTCTCAGCTGACATATTCTTTTTAAATATTCTCAATTTTCAATATCCCAATTTTCTCACACCGTTTAACTGATTTATTTTATTCATTTGGACCTGCCCGATTCATTAAAATATCAAACTGGTAGAATCATTTTGTCACGTTTTGATAACGAGCAGCTGGGATGAATTCCTCTGTTTCCGGTTTTAATCCAGAGATCCACAATGGCTCGTTAGCGACATTTTTTTCGTGATAACCGGGCAATATTTAGGCTTGCTTCATATGTACACGTATGGCTACCCTGCACTTAAAACGACCTCATGTTAAAAACTAACTTGCATTCTATATCTTCTGTAAATACCGCATTAATTATGAATATATATATATATATATATATATATATATATATATATATATATATATATATATATTATTATGCATGTTTCATTAAATAATATAGACAATTTTTGTCTATTTTAAGTAAGTTCCTTTCATATTGTCTAATATGTTTAATCACATTATCGTTGAAAGACGAAAGGAAAACACCATATTGATACATGTTTAAATCCAATCTAAGCTTTCGGCCTACACAAGCCATTATCGAAGATTACAATTTCAATAAATCAAACAACAACGGGCAAAACAACAATGATAGTCCGCCCTTGCTGCATGAAAATTTCAAGTAATTCGTATATACGAGACGCGGAAGCGAAAATTGCATCGCAGCTCGTGGCGTCACACATGACCACGCGAGAGTGAAAAACGAGTAGTATTAAGTATGGGAAGCCGTTGGTATAAACCAATGGATTCTGTTATAAATTATAGGCATTTAAGGATATTTGTGGAGATTTCATAGTTTATTTTGTTCAGGTTAGGTTTCAACTGTTTTATGTATAAAGCTTCAAGAATTTTTATACGAGTCTGTCGGCACTTGAAATTTTCATGCAGCAAGGGCGGACTATCATTGTTGTTTCGTCTGTTGTTGTTTGATTTATTGAAATTGTCATCTTTGATAATGGCTTATGTAAGCCGAAAGCTTAGATTGGATTTAAACGTGTATCAATATGGTGATTTCCTTTCGTCTTTCAATGATAATGTTATTAAGCTTATCAGACAATATGAAAGGAACTTACTTAAAATAAATACACAACACATTTAATGAAACATGCATTAATAAAAAATTGCTGCCTAAATATACACAATTTATATAATTAATTATGCTGTTCAATTAGTGATGGTAGGGAAATGTAGTAGAACTAGAAAAATAAAATAATACTAGCGAAAATCCATTATCATTTTTTAATAACTATATTACGAAGCCGAAGATGCCTTCCAAAACATAAGTAAAGTAGTAAGAATCAGGAAAACCTCGTTAGAAACAAAGAAAAGAGGAAATATAGCATAAAGACAACCTTAACTAATGTCTAGTAAGGATAGGAACTTGTGGAGAACCATGATCGCCCACGTCCTCAAGGGACACTTCACAATGAATAAGAATAAGAAACTGGTCTTTTCACATTCATAATTGTTATGTAATATCGGTGAATGCTGGGCCATCACATCACAGATGGTGAAGAAACAAAAAGCAACAGAAATGTGGTTCTACAGAAGGATGATGAGAATACCATGGACTGAAGACGTTAGAAACGAAAATTTTTTAGAAAAGAATGGAAACAAAATGTACACTTATACATAGCATCAAAAAGTGACAGTTGAAATTTCTAGGGCACATAATAAGGGAGGAAAGCTTGGAAAATTTGACACTCATAAGGCATATTGAAAGCAAAAGAAACAGAGGAACAAAGATCATGACCCTACCTAACAAGCTCGTGTAAATGTTTGGCGCAACAGGGTTTAGGAGATATAGCATTAAGTCAATATTTACTAATGGCTAGAAAGGACAGGATGTTGTGGAGAGCCATGATCGCCCACGTATCTAAGGGACACGTCACAATGAATAATAATAATAATAATAATAATAAGAAGAAGAAGAAGAAGAAGAAGAAGAAACGGGTCTTTTCAGACTGGCTCTTTAGGAAAGGTACAACTCTGAATTTAAAACTGTATACAACCCGAAGGGAAGGATTTTGCTCTTTACAATGCTTCTACGATTCTGATAACGATCGATTGGATGTGTGGATGTCATATTAAATATCTTGGTCCTTAAATATCTTGGTCATTAAATATCTTGGTCATTTCAGTATCCTCGGATTACGCCGGACCCGACGTACGGCGTTTCGTGGTTACGGCGCCATCGTCCCACGGTGCTATACGATGAAGACAGCATTGCTTCTTCGCCGGTCGTACGCCATACTGGATTGTACTACATTCGCTATCTCTCGTTTGTGTTGTTTTTTTGTTTGTTTTTTTTTGGTGGTGGGAGGACTTTTTGCCCTTCATTATGGCTCCCAAGTGTAAGGCAAAAACGTGGGTGCTTAGGTAGGCAAGTTCCGACCAACATCGAAAATCTGGTTATATCATGCCGTAGAAACGGTTCTCCAACGTTAGTCAAGGGCTCAACTGTAGATATTTTATTATGGGCAAAACTCTGTTTACTTAGCAGTGTATGTCTATATTCCATGTTCTGAATATCAAAATGTCTCTAGCGGTGTAAAAATCTGTGTCATGGGTGTGCATTTTATTTTAATATTATTATTAATATTAGTAGTAGTAGTAGTAGTAGTATTTTATTTTATTTGTTAAGTATTGTAGATATTCAATAAAGTGACCTTTATTTACATTATTCAGACTCAACATGATCCCACAGAGGGCGGTGATCTCCCCTTTCTCTCCATATATGGTCAGCCACGCCTGATTTTTCTACTTCCCCTCGTGTTACAGCTTTCTGGTGTTCTTGAAGACTTATCTTGAGGGGGTGGCCTGTCTCTGCTTCCGCAGCTGCATGGAATAACGTACACACAGTCTTTAGTCATGTTCTCCTATATGGGGGGGGCGGTCTTACTCGGGAGAGATATCTGCGAAGTGTCGTCAAGCTTTTGAAGTTTGTCCTGATGTTATATGGACCGCAGATCCTTTGTATTTTCTCTGATGACCGCTTCACATAAGGCAGGCAGACTGTTTTCTGAATGTTGAGCGAAATGAATGGTTCAGTTCGACATTCCAACCACCTGAAGAAGACCGGAGCGTACAACGGCCGAAACGTTGTGATAAATATGGCGACAAAGATGAGGACAATAGTCTGAATAATGTAAATAGTGTACATAATACCTCATCTCAGAATTATAGACAGAAAGATGAGGACAATAGTCCGAATAATGTAAATAGTGTACATAATACCTCATCTCAGAAATATAGACAGAAAGATGAGGACAATAGTCCGAATAATATAAATAGTGTACATAATACCTCATCTCAGAAATATAGACAGAAAGATGAGGACAATAGTCTGAATAATGTAAATAATGTACATAATACCTCATCTCAGAAATATAGACAGAAAGATGAGGACAATAGTCCGAATAATGTAAATAGTGTACATAATACCTCATCCCAGAAAATAGTATGAGGGACAAAGTCTGAATAATGTAAAAAATGTACATAATACTCAGGAGAAATAGTCTGAACAATAAATAATGTAAATAGTGTACATAATACCTCATCTCAGAAATATAGACAGAAAATGAGGACAATAGTCTGAATAATGTAAATAATGTACATAATACCTCATCTCAGACATATAGACAGACTCTAAAATGACCTTTATTAAAGGTTCGGAACAGAACACAGAAAACATGGATTTCTACGTTCGCCAACATTGTACCGAACACGAAAACGTCGTTGGCCGAGTGTGCATTTGTTTGTTAAAGACTTTATTCTTTCAATGAGGCAACCTTTATCAAGAGGCTTGGGACGGTGCGCTGCAAATATTGATTCACACCTTTGCCAAGAGTGACAAGACGGAACCAGACCTCAAAACTTTTCTAATAACTGATTCTTTCTACTCCATATCTGTAGCTGCTTCTTCCGATCTTCAAATCGGGCTACGCTTACAAGCATGCGCAGACTGTAGGTCGAACAATATGCCAAAGTTTTAGCTGGAATTATAAGACTTCATTAACGAAAGAATCTTTACATCACAAAGAGATAAGCTCCGTCACTCTAATTGACATTTCACCTTTTACTCGCCAAAAGTTCAACGCCGGCTTATTTTATTCGCGAGGTGGTTTCACTAATTACTTGCCAACACATCCGTGAGACAGAGACGCTTGACTTTAGATGTAAATCAAATCCAATTATTTAAATCTGATAAAGAATAGTATATAATCATTGCTAATTAATTGGGCTAATATGTCTCCCTCAAATGAGATCTCAATCGATATTTAGATATCGGTCGACATGCATGATAAACATTTCATTATCTATTCTGACTTTTATATATATATATATATATATATATATATATAAAGACAGAACAGTAAGATATATAATCCGGTGTTTTCCTTTTGATATTTTTATTTTTACAAAATAATACTCTATGTAAATTTACAGAGAATTAATATTATAAATTAACTGGTTTAAAATACTTTTTTCGCTACACAGTAATAACCATGTTTCAAAAATGGAAGCTAAAACTTCAAATTTAATTTTGTAATTAAATTAAAAACATTACCTCCATTTAATCCTCAAGCCAATTTTGGGGTAACCTATTTTTTTTTTAACTTTACTGAGTTTTAAAGGCACAGAAAAATTCATAATTCACTGTTTCCAAGGATACAGAGAGATCCAATCATTCAGACAAGCGGTGGTAGCGTGTTCATTTTTATTAACTTTTGTTGTATCAGTTATTAGTTACGTTCGAAAAAGGGGTTGCCTTTAGGTAGAGTAGAGATGTATTTTTTAACGAATTCTGACGTCCGTTAAATGCATGTCGTCTGGAAACAGTGAATTATGAATTTTTCTGTGCCTTTAAAACTCAGTAAATTTAAAAAATAAGTTACTCCAAAATTCGCTTCAGGATGAAATGGAACTAATGCTTTTAATTTAATTACAAAATTAAATTCTAAGCTTTTAATAACATGGTTATTACTGTGTAACGAAAAAAAAAATTTTAAATCAGTTAATTTATAATATATATATATATATATATATATATATATATATATATATATATATATATATATATAGGCATCATATCTTCATTAATCTAGACATATTCTCTTTATTTATTTCATTTTAATCCGCTCAAATTCACGGATCAATTTCTTAGTACTGTTACATAACCAATTAAGAAAGACGCCTTAGTTTTAGTTATTTCTTTTATTTTCCCAAGCACTTTCAATCTTATACAAGATCATCTTCAGGGGTTTATTTAAAAATTAATGTAATTAATATTTGGGAATTTTTTTGTAAATGCACATGACTCGCGCTCCGGTTTTAGTCAATTTACGTTAAGGATATTTAAGGAGATAACAGTTTAAATTCCTTACTAGTAATGTATTAAAATACACAAACGGCTTTTTAAAAATATTTCTTTTACACTTACAGCATCGCAAAATATTGCTTTTATAGACATTTTTAAACATTTCTTCTATAATCATAATTAATTTTTTTATGTTGTGTTGTTTTCATTAAAAATATATATATATATATATATATATATATATATATATATATATATATATATTCTCTTTATCCGCTATTGTATAATTGTCGGACAATTCATTTATAATACACACACGTATATATATATATATATATATATATATATATATATATATATATATATATATATATATATATATATGTGTGTGTGTGTGTGTGTGTGTTAAAATATTTAAAATACAAAAACAAACATTTGTCTACTTATTCATCTAGCTGTTGTTCATAATCTAATATTGTTTATATCCATCATGCTTTCTTGCATTTAACAATCCCAGCATTCCTTAGATCTAGCATTTGCTATATTAATAATGCTAATAATAGTAATAATAATATTCAGCAATACAAGTAAACCATAATACAACGACTGAAGCTGCAAAATACATAAAAAAGAAAGCAAAAACAAATGCAACTGACCAGATACAGAAAGAATGGCAAGATAAACCGCTTCATGGCCAATACTCTGCCCGTACCAAACAAGCTGACGTAGACAAAACCCGTACCCATCAGTGGCTACGTAGTGCAGGGTTAAAAGCTGAAACTGAAGGTTTTATCTTTGCTGCACAGGACCAATGCTTGTTAACTAGGAATTATCAAGCACATATACTAAAATATTGTGTTAGCCCAAAATGCAGATTCTGTGATAAATATCCAGAAACGATTGATCATCTTGTATCAGGTTGCACGATATTGGCACCCACTGAATATAAAACCCGACATGACAGAGTGGGCCAATATCTACACTGGAAAATCTGCAACTTCTACGGGAAGGAAACTGAAAGAAATTGGTATGAACATCACCCAGACCCGGTTACGGAGATATGACCTGTTACAACTCTATGGGACTACACAATACACACAGACAGAACAATCAAGGCCAACCGCCCAGATATTGTTATTAAAGACCACAAACAAAACAAGTGCCTCCTTATTGATATGGCAGTCCCTGCTGATTGCAATGTATCTTTGAAGATATTCAAAAAGCTGTCAAAATACAAGGACCTTGAAATAGAAATCTCGAAAATGTGGCACATAGAAGCTTCAACAATCTCTGTTGTAGTTGGAACCCTCGGATTAGTTGGAAAAGATTCCAGTAGACTAATTGAAGGGATTCCTGGAAGTCCATGCCTTAAGAAATACAAAAAATTGTTCTCACGAGTACAGCCCACGCCTTACGAAGGGCTTTATCTATGTAAAATATATATGTATCGAGTCTAATTTGCTGCCTCTTCGTCACCGAGGCCCGTTTGTACAGTTGGTATGACGTTTGTCTGATAAGGTAGCTGTCCGGGTGTCAATTCTCGGTAGTGGATACGCTCATGAGTCCCAAATATAGGACGAAACTGCCGTCCAGTGCTTTCTGCATTCTGTTGAGGTTTTTTTCTAGACTAGATGAATTATATATATATATATATATGTGTGTGTGTGTGTGTGTGTGTGTGTCAGTGGAAAATATCATGATGCCATTTCTACACTTAGGTCTCTGGCGGGACCAGGAACGAAATGTGTACACACCAGAATTCAAAGAAAATAATAGTAAGGATAATAATGTTATTTCTCATGTTTATTCGAACTAGATATTGCGGTCCCGGATACATGGTACAGACGCCACCTGAATGATATCACAATAACTGATGGGGTGGCTATACTGTGGAATTTACCACTCCTTACAGACAGAAAAATCGATGCTGACAGATATGACATAATCATAAAAGATTTCAAAACAGTAACCTGACAGCGAATTGATATGACTTGCTCACAGGATTCGAATGTTTGTAAAAAAGAAAACAATTTTAAAAATCTGTCGCATTATTAGGGCCTGTAGATATGGAAGCTTAAATCTACGATTATCCCTATTGTTATACAGCTGCACTGGATATGATAAAGAACAGTACCGTTAATCATGTGAGTAAAATTCCTCGACACATCGGCATCTCAGTGCTACAAAAGATTACTTTATGCAGAACTGCACATATCATCCGCAAAACCATCTGCATCGAAACGAAACGTCCCAAATATGCATAGATAACTCTCCTACGGTGCCCTTCTTACTCACAGATCGCCGATGAGACTTGCTAATTACGATATTGAGTCACCCCTCCACGAGGGTGTCATGTGGCACAAGGCCTTTTTAACGTGGGCATTCCGAGCCCGTGGACTCGGCTAAAAATATGCCCAATTGAACCCATATAAACGGGTTCAGGGCCGGTTTAACCCCCCCCCCCCAGGAGACTCCGCCCTTCGGCGTAGCCTCCTTCGGGTTCCTGCCGTCCGTAGGAAGAGAGTTCAACCGTGCAGTCGGTTCAGAAGTGAACTACTGACTCACAATAAGACTTGGCTATTACGCATTTGTGTTTACTCTATGTCAAAACGATACCAAACACATAATAATAGCATAATATTTCGATTCTGTCTTGCCGCAGTCATATTATAGAGTCATTATGAACTCCTGTATTTTATCAATGTTTGCACAATGGTTGCTATGCCAATACGATTAGGAATTTACAATTGTCGTTCTCATACAATTTCTGGAAACCGCTGTTAAAGATCCCATATGTCGTACTATTCAGCCCATAGTTGGCATAAACAGGTCTATTCATTTATCTACTCCATGGGTATTTGCGCGAAATTTGCATGTATCCCAAATTCGTAAAACTCAGCTGCGTGCTGATGTAGTCAAATGCTTTCGGCTGTTTCCACTTCTTCATGGCCGCCATAACGGTTGCCAGCCCAACTGCCTGCCTTTTTCATTAGACCAGAGAGCTAGAAGAATGGAGCTGCTAAGTCAATTGCCGATGAAAAAGTTAAAACTGCGGCAAGGACTTGGTTACATCAGCAGCTAGCATGTCACGAGGGTTTAGGACCGCTGTCGTTGCCATCGGCGGCCCAACAGCGTGCCACTGGCGGCTTGCGTGTAGGGTCATTCATAAGCAGAACACTGCCATTGAAAGCGATGGTGACTATACTGAGAAAAACCGGATTTGAACATCTTCTGTATCTTATGTTTGATTGTATTCCTGACTTCTTATATAGTAAAGCAAAATACATATTTCATGTCTCACACTCATATATATATATTAAGAAAGGGACAAAGTCCGGCAATTTATTTTTAAATTTAACATTCTTTTTTTACAATATTTTATGTAAATTCTTTTTTATAATAAACAGTAACAAACAACATTACCGGCCTGAATGTAAATTTTCTAGAATATTTAAATGCATTCGAATTGCATCCATAAAAACATTTACGCTGACGGGCGTTAACCGACTCGGCCACAAAGGATCGTTCGGTTGGCAAGTTGAATTTTCATAAGTTTAGGCACGTCAAGATTAAATGACAAACGTATAGGACCAGGACAGAATCCTGTCAAAGGACGAATAAAAGGAATTTACACTTTCATCATTATTTCTGAATTATCTTTATTATATATACATAACAACACTGAACAAACGCACACACAACACTCACATATATATATATATTTATATATATATATATATATATATATATATATATATATAAGAAACTGAATTATTTACCATTTTAATGGATGGACAAATGCCGTTACACGTTTTGAACAAGGTTTAAAACAAGGTTTCTCTTTCTCTCTCTCTCTCTCTATATATATATATATATATATATATATACAGTCTCAAAGTAGGACTTCCCTTAGAGTCTACGTGCTTGTAAGTTAACTTCTACAAGAAGTTACCTCACATTATCTCCGTTCGTATATATATTATTTTTATTATATATTATATTATTATTTTTTCTCTCTCTCTCTCTCTCTCTAACTCTTATTTAACGGCAGCACTCCAAGTAACACTGGTAGAGTCCACTTATATGAAAGGGAGGAGTTTATATAATATATATATACATATATACACATATATATATGTGTGTGTGTGTGTATGCGTGCTGGTGTATGGTATATATTACGTGGAAAGAAACTAATGTTTCAAGTTTACTCGAGACAAGACGAGAAGTTACTTACAAAAGAACGTCTCCAAATGCGTAGAGAAGTAGGGGGCGGGGGGCGAGAGGCTTACGTTGAAAAAGTAATTAGCCGTTTTTTTTTATTATTATTATTATTTCTATAATAGCTGTCTTTCTAAATTTAGAAATTTTTTTGATGTTCTCAATTTTTCAAGTCAAGACTGATTAGGAATATGGATACAATCAAAGGGAAATGAACAGACAAGGGGGGGTATATTTGGGGTGGGGTCTAGTGCAGGTCGAAAAAAAATAATTGCTTCCTGAATGTCCCTTATGCATATTTGCTGCAACATTACATTATATATTATTTTATTTTATATATATATATATATATATATATATATATATATATATATATGCCGGGGCGTATTTGTGTGTCCGTTTGTGCTCGACTATTTGTTCGTCTTTCTGTTCAGGTGTACATATATAAGTATATGTATAAAGAAATATATTTCTGTTTTTTGATATAAATGTATATCTATACATTCAGATAAATAGGTATATACATGAATATGTACTTGGAATTTGAAAAGCATTAGATTGATAGATAGATACAAATTTATTTGCTCAGAATATAATATATATATATATATATATATATATATATATATATATATATAAAGAGAGAGAGAGATAAATACCCAGAATATAATATAAAGAGATAGATGCATGCATACATACATACATATTTCTTTGCTCAGAATATAAGTGAGTTAGGTATATATATATATATATATATATATATATATATATATATATATATATATATCGATAGATACTCAGAATATAATATAAAGAGATACATACATACATACATATTTACTCAGAATATAAAGATAGATTAGTAGATATTCAGGATATAAAGATATTTCTAGTGCAAGAGTAAAATTGTCCGAATCATATAATGGCATGGAATAATTGTCCATTCCACAAAATGTTTAATATCTCAAAAACCACTAAACTAATTGAGTTTCTTTTTTCCAGTTTTTCAGATAAGACGTTTAGCCATCTTGATACCCTTGAGTTATTAGCTAGAAATAGGACGGGTTAAAATCGTTTTGTATCAGCCCCACTGTTTTCTCAACTAAGCAATGGTGAGAGGAAAAAGATCATTCAGGCCTTCAATAATGGTACCAACATTCACACTCTGGCTTCCTTCTTCAAAATCTATTCAAGAACCGTCAAGTGAACGATGAATGTTTAAAAGAGAGGGAACAGTAGATAGGAAAACTAATCGGGTGGTCACAACAGCAAAAGTGATCACAATTTCAATTCAGAGCTAAGTACATTTTTATTGTTCTAAGTAGATTCCAACAGTGTTATAAAAACCTCAGAGAATTCCAGTAAGATATCTTTAATCATTTCTAAGCTACAACGAATCAAACCTTCGTCTAACAAATGGGCAATATTGCTGTTAGACGATTTGGACAATTTTGTTGTTACACCAGATAGATAGATAGATAGATAGATAGATAGAAAAACTGTCATGTAGTTGTAAAGAAAAAGAAAAAAAAAAGAAGAAAAATTTGTCTCTCTCGACCGCAAGCAAATCAAAGTTCAAACTAGTCCAATAGTCCAACAGGCAATGTAGAAACGACAAAATGGGGTCACAAATCAATCCTTCACTTCTCACCAGCAAAATCGCGTGTTCGTCCACCAAGCTCAGAAAATCTTATCCCCACATAAGCGAAAAACAACGGCTTTTGTTCACAGAGAGATCTTTCTGATTGGTCACGCCATTCAGGGGAGGGAAGAATATTAGCATAGATTCTGGTCATTGAAGTAGATCTTTGCTAACTACTTTTTGGTAATTTTTCTTCGGCAGATCGCACACAAGACACGAACTCTTTTCCGAGGTAGCTAATTATCTCTTTCACCACAGTAGATAGATAGATAGATAGATAGATAGATAGATAGATAGATAGATAGATAGATAGATAGATACGGACTGATTGACATAGATAGATAGATAGATTAACACGGACTGATTGACATAGATAGATAGATAGATAGATAGATACATACATACATACATACATACTGAATGACATAGATAGATAGATAGATAGATAGATAGATAGATAGATAGATAGATAGATAGATAGATAGATGTCGATTCGTTGAACAAGTATGGCCATCGTAGACAAGTTAGATTAATGTTTCTCTTCTCGTGAGACCGACAATGTCTCTTATGGGCAGCAAGTATTGCCAAAGTTATTGCAACATCTATTGAATATGATTCTGCCATTTTTCCTCCATTGAATGTTACTTTTGCACATTTATCTCATCCGAAATCCATACCTATGTTACTGCGGAAACAGTTTACCGTATTGAAGACAACCTTCATCTCATTGGCTCCTTTGGTAAAAACGTGTGAGATTATCGCTGTGGAATAAGTGGTTAAATAGTTCCTTGTTCATTTTGTATCCATCGTTATTACTGTTTAGTTCATGCAAAAGTAGGATTAGGGCCAGACAGAACAGAAGGGGTGGCAGGGAATTTCTTTGAAAGATTCATAGACGGATCGTCAAACGATTGATAGTGACCCTGTCTTTGGCGTGATTTAGGTATAATGTAGTTGTCTCACAGTCCCGTGGTGTATTTAGGGAAATATACTATCACCGAGGAACTCTTTATATTTCCAAAGCCTTAAGGATCCAAGAGTGAGGTAAATTATCAGAGACTTTACGATTATCTGTCCAACCTGGCTGAGGTTTCAACTACATTCCAGCAATTTTCCATGGCCATCTCTTTTATCAATAGCTGCTCTTTGCAACATTATTAACGTCTTCGGTATCCCATCTGTTCCAGGGGAAGAATGTTGTTTTCATCGAGAGAACAGTCAGTCAGTGCAGACTTGTTTAATTTATATGTGGTAGAAAGAGGTTACTAGTCTATAATTTTTCGGATCATCTGCTTCAACTATTTTTGGTAGGTAATACCTTGTGTGACCCATTCTGGAATTTGATTGGGATTATTAATTCGCGTTGATAAAACGTGTGCAAGGGTTTTATGGATATATGATAGAAATTCCATTTCCTGGAGATTACCATTTTGGGAATTTAGTTAGAGCTTGCATTGACGTAACGTGCCGTCGCCTCCCTCTGTCTTTTTGACAAATACTTTCACGGTAACTGCTCCGATGAGGTGCTTTCGCTGGTTCCCAGACTTCATGAATTTAAGCGTTCAACTAGGCTGGCATCCCACTCTCACCCTTTCACTGTCGAAACTCCTAAATGTAGCCGTCTCTTCTACTCCAATAGCTTCATGTCTCGCACTACTCGCCTGTGGAACTCCCTCCCCATTTCTTGTTTTCCTGATAGCTATAATCACACTCTATTCATATGTAACGTCAATCGACGTCTTCAGATGCCTTGACCTATCCCGTAACCGTCTCTTCACCCTTTCCTCTATCAATCCTCTTTGTTCTCGCTCCTACTCTGAAACCCTTCGCGTGCTAGTGGCTTCCCGCCTTGCCTAGGGTTGAATGCTTAAAAATGCTTGAGTCAGAAGTAATTTCCGTTTCTTGGAATCAATTGTAATGAAGAAAGTATCATCCGAATTACTAATCATACATAGCAGTTAAATGGGGTACACATAGATAGATAGATAGATAGATAGATAGATAGATTTAAATGTAACGTCAATCGACGTCTCCAGATGCCTGATCTATCCCCTAACCGTCTCTTGTTCCTTTCCTCTATCACTCATCTTTGTTTTCGCTCCTATTCTGAAACCCTTTCCGTGCGAGTGGCTTCCCGCCTTGCTTGAGGTTGAAGGCTTAAAAAAAGACTATCCTAAAAGCCGTCCACTGGGCTGACTTTATGCTAGCTCCTGCCGAGGGATTTTACGCCTCCGTCCTTTTACCTTCAGCGTCCTATCTACATAAAAAGTATAAGAAATAATAAAATTATTTTATCTTCATTCGACACCTTATTTAGGCATAATCTTTCTTATTAATTAGCATTGATAAAACGGTGCAAGGGTTTTATGGACATATGACATGTGATAGAATCTCCATTTCTTGGAGATTACCATTTTGGGAATTTGCATTATGTTATTCTTAGTTTATATATATATATATATATATATATATATATATATATATATATATATATATATATATATCGATAGAATCTAGATGGCCTTGTTCTATGTGTCTGTAATTGCAGTTTCTCTTTAAGTGATTCCCTGATTTCATTTGCTATGTTAATTTTATAATTAGTTTGTGTTCCCAATTTTCAGCGTGAAAACATTTGAATATCTGTAAATCCCGTCTAGTATCGATAATTCACATCTGATTTCCTCAATTTCCCGTTTCCAACCAGGCTCTCTTCGTCTATTTTTTAATCTTTTCTTTGTCTTGATATTAAGTTTTTGTTGTGGCCTGTTAGGGGTCAGAAAGAAAGACACGGGAAGAAGAAGGTAGTTTGAACAAGTGTATTGAAATAACAGAATATATATACAAAATAAGAGAGTTATTAGTCAGCAGATAGAAATGTCCGTCCGAACTGTCAGGTTACACTGCGTCCCGACTGCTTCGCTTAGGAAGTCTTGCAGGTTAGTATTTATGAAGGAGGAAAAGTTCATTCTAATGTAGATAGGTCATCATAACAATAATACACTTGCAAGTCTTTTAGTCTACCAACTGGTGTTTCTATTACATTTATATCTCAGTCAGCCTATGAAATTTCTAGGTGACCCTTATATTACTAAATATACTTGTCTTTATTGCAAATGGCGGATATACGAGGGTTGGCTGAAAAGTTCATAATTGTTGTGGCCTGTTAGGGGCCAGAAAGAAGAAGGTAGGTTAAACAAGTGTATTGAAATAACAGAACATAATTTACGAAATAAGAGTGTTGTTAGTCAGCAGATAAAAATGTCCGTCCGAACAGTCCGGTTACACTGTAATGTAGATAGGTCACCATAACAGTTTTTTTAAGAGCAGCTAATTTTTTTGCATACATGATGTTATTTACTTCTGTGATATTTTCCAATCGTCTGTCGGTTAAAATTTCTTGCAGGCCATCTTTATAAATGTGTCCCACATGTTTATTGGACTTCGTCATATAGATTTTTGGAAGCTGGTCACTTTCAGAGCGAATGACTTTGCGGATTATTTGAATGATGTCGTTTTATCGCTTCAGTGATTTCAACTCTGTTGTTTTCATGGTCTGCTGCAATTACGCACGATTCATCTTCATCCCTGACAGAATCTGAATCAGCGAAATTGTTTATGTCGCAGCTAGATTGTGCTATTTCCGGAGGGAACACTATTTCGTATCTCATTTATTTTAGTTTATTATAGAAATAAAAATAAAAGGCAAGACAAGCTTTACCGTTCATGATTTAAAAAAAAAAGAAATACATGTAATGCTTTAAAGGCGGAACAATCAGATTGAAATAACGTAAAGCCCTAACAGACGTTCCCTCTGTTTACAGAGGGAAGGCTGACTGGACTTGACATAGATCGTTTCTAATGCCTTCAAATGTAAGAAAGAATGATTACGATTAAGGATGGTAAAAGAGTCGACGCTAAAATTAGTGGCACAATTCTGAATATTTATAAGATGCTCAGCGAAGAAAGAAACCAAATGTGTTGCTGTCCACGTCACCAAAACACAAAAAATAATATGTATTTTATATTTTATATTGTAACATCTTGAGTCGTGCTTGCTCACTTTTACATTTGAAGGTATTAGAAACAATTTATGAACCAGGAAGAATGTCAAAGACAACTAAAAATATCGTTGTGACTATGAGACACGGCTGTTCCTCGCCAGACGTAAACTTGGTATTTTTAGACGTTATTATTATTATTAGTATTATTATTATTATTATTTGCACGTAATATGAGAATCGCGAAACAGTCATAGAGATAAAAACAGATATATACAGAATATTAAAACATTGAGATAGATAGATAGATAGATAGATAGATAGATAGATAGATAGATAGTGTTATGTCCGGTAAGACTTGTTATAGTCCAGTTCCTTGTACCACGGTGATAGTCCAAGGTAGAACCAATATAGAAGAACTCAAACACGGATATGGAATAGCACAGATATATTACAAACAGGATTATATACAGAGAAGTAGAAAGTGTTAGTACGAACAATCAGGTTTAGTAGAGAGAACAATGTAGTCTCGACCAGTATCACTATTCCAACGTCTTGCAGTAATTGTCTGAACGCGACTCTGTTTCGGACTGCCTCTGACTCGACTCTTGACTCCACTTGAACTACTGACTGACGATATTCAGTCACCCCCCCCCCACGAGGGTGTCATGTGGCACAAGGCCTTTTTAATGTGGGCATTCCCGAGCCATTAGGCTCGGCCAAAAGAAAGCCCATTTGAACCCGTATAAACGGGTTCAGGGCCGGTTTTACCTCCCCGAAGGAGACTCCGCCCTTCGGCGTAGCCTCCTTCGGGTTCCTCTCGCCCGTAGGAAGAGAGTTGAACCGAACACTCGGTTCAGAGGTGAACGACTGACTCCTTGTCTACTTCTGAGGCGCAGTATCTATTGCGATATGAACAGACTAAAGTAGATAGATAGATAGATAGATAGATAGATAGATAGATAGATATTACTGAGATGCCACCGACACACACGCTGATATATATATATATATATATATATATATATATATATATATATATATATATATATCCCTGTCACACTCTTTATTCTATCTTAAAGTACTAGAGTGACTGTACTTCCAGTTTCACAAACCGTCTCTACAAACAGCGTGATTGTTTGCTTGGACTTGCTATCATTAGTCGCTAGTACTTTCTCTTCCCCACTTTTTCCCTCCTTTTTCTTCCCTTTTCTGTCCTCTCATAAATCATTCGCTAATTAGATTTATTGTATTTTACTGTTTTTTTCTCTCCCGGTTAATAACTTTGAAGATCGGGAGTGAAACCGGTTTGTTTTACACTTTCATTTTTTTTTCTTTTTTTTTTTTTTGCCAGCAGTTTTTTACTCATGCCAAATAACATTCAACTTTAGCGTTTTTAGAGCAATAGATAGATAGATCAATAGATCTGTACGCATGAAGATAGATAGATAGATAGATAGATAGATAGATAGATAGATAGATAGATAGAAAGAAACCTATTGTGATAGATAGACCTGAAGCGACTGAGATAGATAGATAGATAGATAGATAGATAGATAGATAGATAGATAGATAGATAGATAGAAAAAAAGAATAGATAAAGTGATAAGATGTATGTATGTATACATCATGGATAGATAGATAGATAGATAGATAGATAGATACGAACAGACTGGGATAGATAGATAGATAGATAGATAGATAGATAGATAGATAGATAGATAGATACGAACAGACTGGGATGAATAGATAGATAGATAGATAGATGGGATAGATAGATAGATAGATAGATAGATAGATAAATAACAGACTGGGATAGATGGGATAGATAGATAGATAGATAGATAGATAGATAGATAGATAGATAGATAGATAATGTAATAATACACTATGTATGTACGCAAATAGCTAGCTAGGTAGATAGATAGATAGATATATGCAAATGAAAACATTTCGATTGTTATCTTGGTAGATATATATATATATATATATTCTAGTCTCTGTTGCTTCGCCGAAAATCCAATTGAGAAAATGTTCCAATATTATTCAGCTTTTCGCCACCACCTACTATGGTGTGTTCTTTATTTCCCTCCGTCTTTCATGTTTACAGACGAATTTGTAAATGGAAAATCGTTGAACAATTAAGCGTGTTTCTTTTGCTACGTGGACGCGTTTTCATCAAGTCCGCAGCTTCGACGTTTGCTTCAAAGCCAGAAAGAAAAGCAAACAAAACGGAATCACAACAAAGAGAATCGGTCTTTTTCTAACAGGTCGCTCTCCTCCAGTTCGCCACCCATCTGCAACACACACACACAAAAAATGTCCCCAATTTGCCACACAATAGTCAAAGTAATCACTAATCAAGACGAGATGACGTTAAACGGAGGCTTGCGAAGGCAAGAGGAAAGAATGAAGCCACAGTGAAACTTCATCAGACTTTGTTTTGGGCGGGAATTATTTTCAGTGACAAATTCTCGTGGGTGGAATTTTGTCACTATTGACAAAGGGTGTAACAGCATCCTTCTGCTACTGACTGCGTTGATATTTTATCTAAAACAACGTACTAGATAGACAAATAGATAATATAATAGATATAAAAATAGAAGGAAAGAAAAATATAAATGGGCTGATATATATATATATATATATATATATATATATATATATATATTTGGTTGGATATATATATATATTTGGCGAGTTTGTATGTTAGCTCTATCTCTGATATTGAGCGCTTTCTAATAAATTACCGCATATAATATATAAATAATTATACATATATATATTTATTTATATTTATATACAATTTTCACACACACACACATATATATATATATATATATATATATATATATATATATATATATATGTAAAGACAAATTTTTATGTTTATACGTTCTTTTTATAGATAGATATTTAAGTAAATGCTCTGTTTATAATAAACAGTATTAGTAACATTTAACGACCTGAATGTCCGAGAAATTTTCATAGAAAATATGCGTCCGCCGACAGGAATCGAAACTGTATCCAAAATTTCTCGGACATTCAGGACGGTAAATGTTGTTTAATACTGTTTATTATAAACACAGCATATACTTAAATATTTACATCTATAAAAAGAATGTATAAACATAGAAATGTCTTAATTTAGCTCTTGAAAAAATATATTTCAATTGAGCATTGTTGAGTGACAATACTAATTCTATAAACAACATCCACCTGCTATGACACAACGAAACAGTATTGATTTCGAATGAATTATATATATATATATATATATATATATATATATATATAATTTGAACCTGAATTATAAAAACAACAGTAGAACACATAGAATTCCTTTAACAAGGATATATATATATATATATAAATGAACATTAAAGTCAACACTCAGAGGTGACAGGATGTTTCATGCTAGATGCAATCGTCAGGGAACCTGACGATTATGGCGTCTATTGAAACAGCCTGTCGTTTCAATTTTGAGTCCAATATTCATTATTATATTATATTGACATGGCTCTGTCTCTGATATTGAGCACTTTATCCATAAATATAGCACAACATGAAACTATATATATATATTCAATTTACACACACACACACACACACACACACTATACACACACACACACACATATATATATATATATATATATATATATATATATATATATATATATATTAGAATGGGTATTAACACTCTTGGTCTTTGTGAGTTTTTAATGCTCTCGGCATATTCGAACCGCAAACAATATTGCCTGCGTCATGTGAGTCCGGGAAAAATTAAGAATTAAACATGGAATTTAAACAAATACATATTAACAAATATACTGACAAGACATATTACAATAAGGAGAAGTGATAAATTAAATTAAATGTGAAGAATTCAAAGCATCCTTCAGTGTCTGTAGCTGATGTATTTACATGTCGACGGGACCGAAAAGCATACGTTTTTACGCTATGAAAGTCACTAGGAAAGAGAGAGATTCTTTCAAATATTGCGCCTCCTGTAATTATTGTCAGTGGGGCTGTTATTCAAAATCTTGCTGCCTGTGTATATTGTCAGGGGGCTGTAATCTAACAATATATAGAGAGAGAACGGTATGGAGAAAGAAAGACAGACCGGGAAAGAGAGACAAACATAAATAAAATTAAATGTTTACTTATGTTGTTACGACACAGGATTTTGGACAGATTACATCGTCAGGGGATTTTATTCAAAATTGAATTTTATTTAATGCTATTAATACTCTATCTCTTCTTATCTTCTCTAAATCCAATGTCTACTTGCCTTAAAAACATTATGTTCCACTCAAATTCTTTTTTTTTTTAAATTTTTTGCGAGACACACGTTGTTATTTATTTGTGCCGGATTCCATCCCCGGAATCCACAACAATACACTTCGAATTGCGTCTCTAGAACGAATGAGAATGGCGAATTCTGGAAGGAAGATATGTGCGTCTGTGTCGAATAAAAGCAGCTGACTGGCATTTTGATGTCGGTTAGTCATCAGAATATTGAGAGCCCTGTATAAAACATAGTTTATTTTAGGCTGGGTTTTGTCTTTTTTTGTTTTGGTTTTGGATTTTCGGGGATTGGGGGGGTACGCCAATTTAGCTAGGTGAAAGAGGATCTATGTTCATTGACCCCTTTAATTTTGTCCCCACTTTGTTTAGTTTAATTCCTCATCCCCCCCCCCGTTAGTTGACCAGAATATCAGTTCTCTGGTGGGACACTCTCCGTTTTTCGAGTGCGTTCTTTCGTAATCGTCTGAATAAGTGTGCAATTGTGTGTGTGGTTAATTCATCCGTGTCCCGATATCAATTTCATCCAGTAAGCTAATATTTCTGCCACAATTAAGGATTGGGATGGGGTATTACTAACAACATTTTGTTTAGTTTCTTGTATACATAGTACTGTGCATATTGTCAATATGCATTTTTTATTTAGCTTTTCACCCCAAGCAAGGAGGGAGTGTCACTAGCACGTGAGGGGTTACAGAAAGTTGGAGCAAGAGTAAAGAAGTGTGAGAGAGTAATGGATGAAGAGAAGGAGAGGGAATAGATCAAGGTCAGTTGACATTGCATTTAAATATTTGGAGATTATAGCTATCAGGGAAGCAAGTAAGACGAAGGGAGTTCCAAAGGCGGGAAGTGCGAGACATGAAGCTATTGGAGTAGAAGAGACGGCAACATTTAACCGTTTCGACAGTGAAAGGGTGGGACCGAAATGCCAACCTAGTAGCACGTTTAAATTCATGCAGTTTGGGAACTACCAAACATAGTTCGTCGGAGCAGATACCGTGAAAGTATTTTTCATTTTTAAACGTTGTTGTTCTCTTCTCCACACCCACAGACAAATTGTACATATAGGGATTACTTGGGACTTTCTTTGAGACTTTGTGGTATTACGGTATTTGTAGTAAGAATGGTAATTAAGAATGTGGTATTTTGGCGCAAGGCATATTAGTTTGGGACAATGATTAGAACAAGCTAAGTTTAAGATAAGACAAATGATAACCAGCATTTCCTCATCCACACTTTTGGATTTGAGCCACATTTTTTGTATTTTTATGAGCAGCCTAAGCAAGACATAATATTATAACTGCTAGGAACCTGTTATAACAATATTATATATCGCAAGTCCCAAATGTTCGAAGATATATGACCTTCGACAAAACCTATAGGCTTCACTTTTTAAACATCGATCTTGTTTGTTGTATGCAGCTAACAGTTGCGATATTTCTGAACGTGTTTGCTTCCTTTTATGATATCCATATGAAAATTTCGATCTGAGAAGGCTATTTAAAAACATGACTTCAGTTTACAGGTTAGTGATTTGCTGTTGTAACAATTTGCGGTGCTGGGCGAAACAGCCTCTGTCGAAGCCTGTTCTATGTTCAGTTTTCTGTACTCCTATGCAAAATTTGTTTCAAGTCGTGTATTTGAAGTGTTTAATATTTACTAATTTCACATTCTGGTGCCAGTTCATTGTGAGGGGCATGAAAATCCAGCTTTCAAGACCCGTCTTCAAGTCCCGCTTTCAAGACCGGCTTGATGACCTGGCTTCAAGGCCAGGCTTCATGACCCACCTTTAAGACCTGCTTTCGAGACCTGGCTTCAAAACCAGGATTCAAGGCCCGCTTTCAAGACCCAGCTTCAAAACCGGGATTGAAGACAGGCTTCAAGACCCACCTTTAAGACCTGCTTTCGAGACATGACTTCAAAACCAGGATTCAAGGCCCGCTTTGATGACCAAGCTTCAAAACTCGGATTGAAGACAGGCTTCAAGACCCATCTTTAAGACCTGCTTTCGGGACTCGGCTTCAAAACCAGGCTTCAAGACCCGCTTTCAAGACCCAGCTTCAAAACCCGGATTGAAGACAGGCTTCAAGACCCATCTTTAAGACCTGCTTTCGGGACTCGGCTTCAAAACCAGGCTTGAAGACCCTGCTTCAAAACCCGCTTTCCAGACCCAGCTTCAAAACCCCGCTTGAAGACAGACTACAAGACCCAGCTTTAAGACCTGCTTTCGAGACCCGGCTTCAAAACCAGGCTTCAATATCAGGCTTCAAGACCCTGCTTCAAGACAAGACCCGCTCTCAAGACCCAGCTTCAAAACCCGGATTGAAGACAGGATTCAAGACTGGGCTTCAAGACCTGCTTGTCGTGACCCGGCTTTAAAACCAGGCTTCAAAACGAGGCTTCCAGACCAGGCTTCAAAACCAGGCTTCAAGACCAGGCTTCAAGACCAGGCTTCAAAAGCAGGCTTCAAAACCAGGCTTCAAGACCAGGCTTCAAAACCAGGCTTCAAGACCAGGCTTCAAAACCAAGCTTCAAGATCCGGTTTCAAGACCAGGCTAATCTAAATTCGTTGAAGTATGTATTTTCACCATTGATATGAGATGGAATTCTGGCAACATCTAAAATTTCGAATGCTAATACTGGCGCAGCAAAATCTTTTTCCATCCCATTTCACCTTATAAAATGCCTATTCACGTGGTATTGGCAAAGGACAAGAATTAATTATGCCCTAATGAAAGAAATAATTTAAATATTAATAAAATTTGTATATCATTCTATCTGTAAATATGGAAGTGCATCTTGTAATAGAGTAATTCTTAAAAGCAAAAAACAAAACGAAAAACATGTCTTATTCATTATTTTAATAGATATCACCACATGCAAGGCTATAAAGCCACTAAGACACAGAGGGTGTGGAAGAATTAGGAATAGAAACATTAATAATGAGCGCGAAGAGAAAAGAGTAATCAGGAGAACAGTAGATAGCAATTGACATTGCATTTAAATTTTTGCAGATTAAAGTTGGCTGAAAGCATGGAGCCGGAAAGGGGTTCCACAGGCGAGAAGTGCGGGAAAGGTAATTTTTAGCATAGAATTGTCTGTTACCAGCTCAACTGTATATTGATAAGATCTCAACGCCAATCTAATACTGCGCTTAGTGAAGAGTTCATCTGAACAATTACCATGAAAGTATTTATAGAAAAGACAGAGAGACGCAACCTTACGGCGGTGGGAAAGTGAATGAAGCCGAGCTGCCAGATCAGGGCCAATAATATTGCTGGTTCTTTTTTGGATTTTTTTTCAACGAGCTCAAGGTAAATAGCTGGGACAGCGGACCATATGTGGCAGCAGTATTCCAAGCATAGACGCATTATAGACTTATAGATATGTAAGATAAATTCTGGAGAGAAAAAATGTCTCGCACGACACATTCAACCGACTTTCTTAGCAGCTAACCTAGAAATAAATTAATAGTCTTATCCAGTTTATGTCAGCTGAGAACGTTAGCTCGAGAAGGCGCAACGCGTCACTTTCCCGTTGGTTAGCATCAGCCATACTGATAGAAAGGTAGAGGGGGTCTCTCAGATGGTTAATGGAGAGAGTTAGTTAGTTTGAATTAACCTTAAAAGTTAGTTTTTTTTTTTTTTTCAGTTTAATAAAGAGGACATTTGTTTCGGGACCCGATGTGCCTCGTTCTGGATCAATAAACAAATGTCATTATAACTTATATATATATATATATATATATATATATCTGTGTGTGTGTGTGTGTGTGTTTATACGTTCTTTTTATAGATACAAATATTTAAGTAAATGCTCTGTTTATAATAAACAGTATTAAACAACATTTACCGGCCTGAATGTCCGAGAAATTTTCATAGAAAATATTCGTCCTTTGACAGGATTCGAACCTGCATCCTATACGGAACCGTCATATAGCCTGACATGCCTTTAACAAAATGCCTGTCAATATATGCTTCCTTAGCTTGCAATTTACTAACACGATCACTGGATAAGACACCAAAAGTGTTGAAACAAATGGCTATTTTGTATTGATGTTATAACATGTTTATATTATAATTTTGAATAAATACTCCCTCTTCTCTCTCTGGGAATCTCTCTCTCTCTCTCTCTCTATATATATATATATATATATATATATATATATATATATATATATATATATATATTGTGTGTGTGTGTGTGTGTGTGTGTATTTGGGCATCAATCTCTTTTTATATAAGTTTCATTAAAAACGACTGATAAGTTTTTTTATCAAAGTTTTCATGATACACACACCTTGAACGAACCGGAATATAACGAAACACAATATAATATCAACCTAATTTTGATATTTACTCCGCCTCCCCACTGAGACGTGATGTGACTTAAGGGAACTAGAGCGCCTATACCCGGGACAAAGACAAAAATTCCCCAAGCGCCCGCAACCTCTGACCTCTGTGGCGAGCAACGATCTCCCTTTCTGGTGAAATAAGAGGATGCAGTCTCGGGCAGCTGTTCCCCAGGGCCGGGAACCTCGCAGTATTTATTTTCCTCAGTTGTGCTTCTGTCCACAGACGTAGCCACAACTGGGTCGCACTCTGCCCGAAGACAGAGTCGCAACTGAGAGATGATAAACCCTAATCCGGCCGTGCCAGATAAATATCAAATATCAAAGTAACTAAGTATTAATGAAGAGCTTAAACAACTTATACCAAGGAAATGTTCTACTTCCCAAGAACAGAGACAAACTAGCACTTAACCAGAATAGTAAAATCCGCTAATCAGTGTTTATCTAATAACAATGATGAGGCGGAAATATGTTGCGTTAATATATATATATATATATATATATATATATATATATATATATATATATATATATTTGGTTGGATTGATGTGAGTTTGTGACCCTGGGTTTCACGCTTTTGCGATCGTCAGACAAACTGATTAATTTTTTTAAAAATGGGTTTATGTAGATTGCGTGTATTAGTGTTATTATGGCAGTGAGGGGGGAATGGTCGTCGTGATGTCATCGTGCTGACGCAAACATAGATGCATGTCCGTGCACCCGATGAGGTACGCAGACACACATACACACTTGCTTATCCGTCGGGACTCATACATATATAAACATATGTGGACAGTTTGGGATTTGACATATGTATGTATACGGGTGATGTTGTGTCTATACATACGCATTTGTATGATGAATTTCAAAGATTGAAAGTGTAGCGAAAATTTCTCGTGAATGTCTCGTGAATGTATAGATGTCAGCAATCAGAGGATTTTTTCTATTTTTTCGCTGAATATTTCCTCGTATGTACGTATATACGTGTGGTGGGGTCTGTGTAAAATTATGATAAGTAAAAATTACTATTATTTTTATTTTTAATTTAAAAAAAGCATTATTTGTTAATATTTTAAAGCTGGTTATTTGTTAGTTTTTGATGACTGTGTATATGTAACTGGTAGAAATTTCGGTTTGTAATCCTTATTGGTTATTTTTTATATTTAATATTTTTAATATATATATTTATATGCATACACTTTTCACACACACACACGCACGACTGGAATTCGAACTCGGCTCTCCGATTCCTCAATCCGAGCTGCCGGGTCTGTCCTGCTATTCATCCATTGCTGGGTGGGAGAAGAAGAAGAAGAGGATTCATACCTTTCCCAAGGGTATTAGCACGTAAGTGAATGTAATGGATTCGACTGGAATTCGAACTCGGCTCTCCGATTCCTCAATCCGAGCTGCCGGGTCTGTCCTGCTATTCATCCATTGCTGGGTGGGAGAAGATTTAAAGAGGATTCATACCTTTCCCAAGGGTATTAGCACGTAAGTGAATGCAATGGATTCGACTGGAATTCGAACTCGGCTCACCGATTCCTCAATCCGAGCTGCCGGGTCTGTCCTGCTATTCATCCATTGCTGGGTGGGAGAAGAAGAAGAAGAGGATTCATACCTTTCCCAAGGGTATTAGCACGTAAGTGAATGTAATGGATTCGACTGGAATTCGAACTCGGCTCTCCGATTCCTCAATCCGAGCTGCCCGGTCTGTCCTGCTATTCATCCATTGCTGGGTGGGAGAAGAAGAGGATTCATACCTTTCCCAAGGGTATTAAACGTAAGTGAATGTAATGGATTCGACAGGAATTCGAACTCGGCTCTCCGATTCCTCAATCCGAGCTACCCGGTCTGTCCTGCTATTCATCCATTGCTGGGTGGGAGAAGAAGAAGAAGAGGATTCATACCTTTCCCTAGGGTATTAGCACGTAAGTGAATGTAATGGATTCGACTGGAATTCGAACTCGGCTCTCCGATTCCTCAATCCGAGCTGCCCGGTCTGTCCTGCTATTCATCCATTGCTGGGTGGAGAGAAGATGAAAGAGGATTCATACCTTTCCCAAGGGTATTAGCACGTAAGTGAATGTAATGGATTCGACTGGAATTCGAACTCGGCTCTCCGATTCCTCAATCCGAACTACCCGGTCTGTCCTGCTATTCATCCATTGCTGGAATTTTAAAAAGAAATTTATTCATACCTTTCCCAAGGTTATTAGCACGTAAGTGAATGTAATGGATTCGACTGGAATTCGAACTCGGCTCACCGATTCCTCAATCCAAGCCGCTATCCATTACGCCACCGTGCCGCGAAAGTTTGTAAATTTATTGATTTATCTGCGTCAATACTGTTGCATTCCCAAAATTCAACCATTATCAATAAGTCGTCTAATTTCCCTATGCAATGGTAGATTTGACACGTTTCTCTCTCAAAATTTATCAATACACAAACGCACATGTGAACAAATGTCAGGTACATAATATTTAATTACGAAGTTGGAATTCAGAAAGTGTTTAGCAGCAGACGCGTAGATGGAAAATGCTTCTTGGGAAAACGTGGGGGAGAATTAACTGGGGAATTTAAACCTATTAGAATCTATGATGAAAGTTTCAGATTAGTGAAAGTCGAAAAGACGAAATCAGACTAACACGTATGCAAGCCAGCTTCACATTCGATATCGCTTCGTAAATTAGTATTCAGTATGTATTTATTTATTTATTACCATACCTACTTGAGAAAGAAACCTACTGAGTTGCTTCATACTACGTACACTGTGTGTAACAGCAAAATTGTCCAAATCGTGTAACCATATAATTGTCCATGCCCCAAAATGTTTAATATCCAAACAAAAAAAACGCTAAACGAATTGAGGTTTTCAGATGAGACGTTTAGCCATCAGGACAAAAGGTTCGAACCTTACCGGAGAGCAATGTTTGTCACGAGAGCGTAGACCGGTAGCCGTAATATACACTTTTTAAAAACGCGTGTATTCATATTTGAAGTAATTAAAAATTCAGATTAAAATTAAAATTCCATTAATTCTTTAGATATACATGTATGTATATATATATGTATGTATGTGCATGTGTGTATATGTTTGTGCGCTCACGTGTGTAAAGTTTTCTGATAGTATATATAGAAAAGGACAAAGGAATTTATTCATATATATATATATATATATATATATATATATTATATATATATATATATATATATATATATATATATATATTTGTTTGTATTTAGGCAGCATATTTTCATTTATACACGTTTCATTAAATAATATAGACAATATTTGTATTTTTGTGAAAAGGCAAATCGAAATATCCAAGAAAAAATTAAACAACTTTAACATAAAAAAAACAGGTCCATATATTGTTTGATATGTTTGTATTTACATCTTTGATAATCCTTTGAGTAAGCCGAAAGCTTAGATTTTATTAAAAATAATGGATAAATATTGTGAGTTTCTTTTTTCGGTAAATGATAATGTTACCAAACTTATCAGAAGATACGAAAAATTTTACATAAAATAAATAGACAACACTTGTCTATATTATTTAATGAAACGTGTATAAATATATATATATATATATGTATATACTTGTCTATATTATTTAATGAAACATGTATGAATATATATGTATATATGTGTGTGTGTGCGTGTGTGTGTGTGTGTGTGTGCGCGTGTGTGTGTGTGTGTGACGATTCAGTTTTGAAACACGGAGCTTTTATAAGTGCTAGAATACAATAAAGCGTGAATTATTTTTTAAAAATTGAAAAATTTACTTACTCTAAATTAATATATCCGAATTTAAATTCATTCTCCCGGCAATGCAGTTTCATGGTTCATGTCCAGTTTTCAAGTATTTTTTCTTATATAAATATATATATACATATATATATATATATATATATATATATATATATATATATCTTTGAAAAGTGTAAATGAATTAGGAAACTGCGTATATAAAGAATAATATTTCAAATACGGATATATTAATTTAGTATAAATAAATTTTTCAATTTAAAAATATATATATATATACAGTAGCGGCCATAATATAAGGAACGGAAACAACAAAGACATAAATATGTGTATTACTTAAAAAAGTAATGCATGATTAGCAATGAAATTTTTACCGAATAAAGATTAGGGTGTAATGCATAAATATTATACAAAGTTATAAAAATTTACATAATAGTTTTTTTTTTTTTTTTTAAATAAAGATTAAATGGAACAAAGGAAATTAGCTACTGGACAAAAGTTAAGGAACGATGTTAATAATTTGCATAAACTCTTCATTTACATTCTTAAAAAACTCGATGGAGCTTTTCAACAATAAGTTCATATAGTTATAGTTCATATATATATAGTTTATATAGTTCATTTATCATTAGGACTTTATTTTTAAGCAATATGGCAAATTCTACACGCAAAACACTCTCTTTTGAAGAAAAAAAATCATTATCGCTATCAAGAAAAAAAGTCAATTTCAGAAATTTCTGATATTGTTCATAGGTCTAAAAGTGTCGTTCATCGTGTAATTAGCAGGTATAAAACCGATAAAACGTTAGATGCAAAACCAAAAACCGGCAGACCTCCAAAAAACATCGCAAAGAGAAGATCGAAGAATTGTTAGAATATCTAAAAAAAAAAAACGTTTTGAAACTGCTACATCAATTGCCCGTAAATTTAAGGAAGAGACAGATAATAAGATCTCAAGGAAAACGGTTGCTCGCAGGTTTAAAAATGCAGGATTGCATGCCCGTATTCCAGCTTCGAAGCCTCTCATTTCAAAGCGAAAACAAAGGGCCCGACTGGAGTATGCGAGAGAACATGTTGTTTGGACTGACTCACAATTGGATACAGTTCATTTCAGTGACGAGTCCAAGTTTACTATATTTGGTTCTGAGGGCAAAACTTACGTACGCCATAAAACAGGTGAAAGACTGTTTTCTCAATGTGTCAAGAAAACCGTTAAGTTTGGTGGCGGCAGTGTGATAATGTGGCGAATGATTTCATCTGCAGGACTTGGCCCTATCATCCGCGTACATGACAATATCAGTGCTGAGATTTACAAAAGGCTTCTTCAGCAGCATATGGTACAATGATTGCACCATAATCTTTATGAATCTCCTATTTTCATGCAGGTGAATGCACCTTGCCACAAGGCTCAGAAGGTTATGGCTTTATTTGAAGAAGGAATCGCCCTAATGAAGTGGCCAGCCCAGAGCCCCGACCTGAATCCGATAGAAAATGTTTGGAAGATAATTGGAGAAAGGGCTCAGAAAAGAAACCCCAAAAACCAGGATCACTTATGGGAGTTATTGAAAGACGAATGGGGGTAATTACTGCTGATTTTTGCAAGAAATTAATTAGATCACGTGGTCGACGATGCAGAGAAATCATTGAAAATAAGGGGATGTTTACCAAATATTAAATTTTGTTGATATTTTGTTCACAATCAAGTATTAACAAGATCGTTCCTTAGTATCTTATTTCCTTTGTTCCATTTAATCTTTATTTAAAAAAAGAAAAAAACTATTATGTAAATTTTTGTAACTTTATATAATATTTATGCATTACACCCTAATCTTTATTCGGTAAAAAATTTCATTTAATCATGCATTACTTTTAATAATACACATATTTATGTCTTTTGTTTTTCCGTTCCTTATATTACACATATTTATATCTTTGTTATATATATATATATATATATATATATATATATATATATATATATATATATATATATATGTGTGTGTGTGTGTGTGTGTGTGTGTGTGTGCGTGTGTGACCTCAAACCTCTTTTGACAGACTAACAGGTCTGATCTTTAGTATTAGTGCGAAATTCGACTACCTCTCTAACCATTTTGGCTGCGATCCCATATATATACAACTCAATGGAAGATAACTAGTCTGTGCACGCTTCTCTATTCACCCCTTTTGCGGGGGTTTCTGGCACTGTTACTTGCAAAATGGATTTGGGGTAAGGCCTAACGAACTGAAAAATAAAAACTGGCATAACATCTTAGTGTAATGATATTTGATCACGTTAATTATACGGGTTGAGAGTTTGAAGAACTCTAATTTGATCTGACAGCTCTGAGCACACTAGGAGACGCCATTCTTATCTATATATTATCTCTGATCAGTTTCAACCAGAATATTTTAGTCGAAGACGAGCCGTGAATGAGGACCTTTCCTAATCAAACTAGCAAGGGAGTGGAATTCACACTATATGAAAGAGAAGCTGTTTTGCCTTGCTAGTCAGTGAAACTCTAGCGAACTATTTCACACCCTTCCGTTTCGACATTACCAGCAGCAGCAGCAACAGCTTCTTCTCGCTTCCAAATCACAATTATTACTTCAACTGTTTTCGAAAATGGCGTCACTTTTCGATCCCCCCTTTTTTTTTTTAACTATTGTTCACACAGTACAAGCCCCAAGGGCCGCTCAAAGTAGAGGGTTACTGTGTGGTATTATATTAGCGTAAGAAATGGCAAGATAACACGAAAAAAAATAGCTAATTCTAGATTTGAAGAAGTCAAGATTTAATTAGCGAATAAAATTCAGGGTGGGGAGACTTTAAGTGAATAGAGTTGAAATAGACTTTCGAAGGAAACGGAAACCCAATCCTAGACCGAAAACAAGGGATGGACCTCTACTCCTGTTAAAAAGACCGAGGAGGATTATGAACCAGAGGATAGGCAAACCTATCTACTCCTATTAACTTGTTTGTAAGCATTTCACCCCGAGCAAGACGGGATTGCCATTAACATGCAAGGGGGCTACAGAGAGCGAGAATAAGATTAAAGAGGGGGGTTGAGGAAAGGATAAGCAGAAGAACGGGGATCATGATCAAAGCATCAGAAGATGTCGATTGGCATTACATTTGAATATTTGAAGATTGTAACTATCAGGAAAGCAAGTAAGAGGAATGGAGTTCCACTGTCAGGAAGTGCGAGAGAAGAAGCTGTTGAAGTAGAAGAGGCGGTTACATTTAATCGTTTCGACAGTGAAAGGGTAAGACCGAGATACCAACCTAGTAGCAAGCTTAAATTCATGCAGCTGGGGTACCAGTGAAAGTGGCTCGTCAGAGCCGCTGCCATGTAAAATATTTGTAGAAAGGACAGAGGGAAGCTACATCGCGTCTGTGAGAAAGTGACTATAGTCGAGATGCCAGGTCAGGACTTATCACATTGCATATCCGTCTTTGGATTTTGTCGAGAACGTCGAGTTGAACAGCGGGGGTACCACATCATATATGGCAACTGTATCTAATGCAAGGACAAATGGTAGACTTGTAGATTTGAAGGATGCACTCAGACGAGAAACTTGTCCAAAAATATTTACAACAACAGTTTAGCATATCCATTTTCGATATATAGGGTGACCCCCCAAAAATGGGAAATTTTGAAGTGCGTATTACCAGACAGGAGCAAGTGGCAACACTGCCAGACAGTGACCTTGAGCAAGTAAATATTTCGCCATTTAGAATTCAAGATGAAATTCACAGTATCCCAGCTGAGATGTTGCAGCAGTCAATGAGGAATCTCAACAGCAGATTTCAAGAATGCATTCGTACAGGAGGACGCCATCTACAGGTCGTAATTTTTAAAAAATGAAAATTTCATCATTGTTTCTTAAATGGCATGTTTTAAGGTTTCAATTACTATGAATAAAATATTTTTTCTTCCATCACTCTTGGTTTTATTGGATTGTTAAAAAGTTCCCGTTTTTTGGGGTCACCGTTTATATTCAGTGAAAATTCATTTATACAGGTAATTGTTATACAGATAATTGCTATAGCAATGTCTGCAAGAATCGCTAATAAAATTTCACTTAGTCGTGAACATGCATGTACATGTAAATTATTTTTTCATATTTCGGGAAAACCTTCACAAACAAGACCTGTATCTTCATTTGTGTTCTTTGATGCAAAGATAAATGTAGCAAATGGTAGAGGAAGATATTGTTTCAGAATACAAGGGCAAACTTATTTTACTGTTAATTTTCTTTCTGAAATATAACAAAGGCAATATGGGACTCACTATTAAATTTAATTCGAATTAATTTAACGAAATTTGTTTCTATATAGCACACAAGAAGCGCCAACTAAAAACCTAACCAGGGGATCGTCCATGGCACAACTCTATTTGAAATTAGCGCCTTGTACTCATTTAATGTTACTTAATACATTGACAAATACTTAATTTCTATGGATATTATCCGATCATTACAGAAGTTCGGCCCAAATGTTGTTCTTAATACAAAATGGCCGCAACTTGAGACCGGCGTTTCTTTTGGTGCAAAGTTCTGGTGTGTTCTAGATTAAAACCTTGCACCGTTCATTTGCGTGTCAGACTTTATTGAATTGTTAAAGAGTTTTCAGGAAATGAAGACAAGGGGATGAAATGTTACATTTTTCTACATATCAGGTTCTGGGAAATTTTATTAAGCGTCAGAATTGTGACAAAAAAAAAAAGAAAAAAATTAATTCCGAAGGTTTATTTGGATCGTGTTCCAACTCTTTAGACAGTCAAAAATACGATTGTCAAATTTCTTCAGAATGATTTTAGCCTAAACGTTCATCCATACTCCGGGCCACTTTCCGATGTCGATGAAGAGACTCTGTTATCGTGGAGAGTAAACCGAAGATTTCAACGGAAGAGATTGCTAAGAGTTTGAATCTTCGTCATTGGAAGAGATTTGGATTAAAGAAAAGCAGACGATTTTTGGCAAGTCTAAAACCTGTCCTCTTCTTTTCCACCACGACAATGCCAGACCGCATATTGCAAAACAGACCTTGCGGAAGGTAAATGAGTTGAAATGGAAAAGGCCTCCAAGTACTCACCGTATCCTCCTGACTTGGGGTCTTCGGATTTTCATTTGTCCCGATCTCTACAGGTTAATTTAAACGACAAAATACGACACCATACAGTTAGTCGAAAACCAACTGACAACTTTATTTAAAAAAAAAAAAAAGAAACACAAAATTTTAGAGTTGCCAGAATCTGACTTTTCGACTTGAATCCAAATCTCATCAAATGGCAAACAGCAGTTGAGACATCGATTTTTTTAAAACTCTTAGAAATCTCTCCGCTCTAAATCGTCGTTCATTGTTTTTTTTTTTTTATCTCTCCACGATGGCAAGAAGAGGGTCTTCGTTGACGTCGGAAGTACGCTCATTTAAGTTAAAATCACCTTGACGAAATAGTCGCCATTGTTTTTAACAACTATCTCGCATATTTCTACAAGCTTGTTGATTCAATTTCCGTAGAAATTTTCCATCACGACAACACAGGATCGCATGTTGCAAAACAAAGATTGCGAACGCTTAAGAAGTTGAAATGGGACACACCATCCATTGTATGAAAGAGAATATTGAAGAAATAATTGCTAAAGTTCTTTCATACAAATTTGTTAGAATTCAATCTTCATAATCGGTAAAAGAACGTCAGGCTATATGACGGTTCCGTATAGGATACAGGTTCGATTCCTGTCGGAGGACGAACATTTTCTATGAAAATTTCTCGGACATTCAGGCCGGTAAATGTTATTAATACTGTTTATTATAAAAACAGGGCATTCACTTAAATATTTCTATTTATAAAAAAACAAAATAAGGTATAAACATAAAAATGTCTTAAAATAATTGTCGAACTTTGTCCCTTTCATAATGCGTGACGTCATTTGTTTACATTTGGATACGCATTGAGCAGATATGAATGTTTGTGAGAGATACATGGAAGATTGACCTTGCTAACCGAACGCTCCTCTGTGGCGAACTCAGTAAAAGCACCTCAGGCTATATGACTGTTCCGTATAGGATACAGGTTTGATTCCCGTCGGAGGACGTATATTTTCTATGACAATTTCTTGTACATTCATGCTTATTATAAACAGAGCATTTACTTAAATATTTGTATTTATAAAAAGGAATATATATATATATATATATATATATATATATATATATATATATATATATATATATATATATATATATATATATATATATATATATTATATATATATATAATTCACGGTGTTAGACGGAGTCTGCTGATATGACTAGATTCGTTCAGATTTCCATTTGTTACGGTAGGTGGCGTAATGGATAGCAGCTCGGATTGAGGAATCGGAAAGCTGAGTTCGATTTCCAGTCGAATCCATTACATTCAATTACGTGCTAATAATACCCTTGAGAAAGGTATGAATCCTCATCTTCTCCCTCCAGCTATGGGTAAATAGCAGGACTGACTGGGTTCTATAGCCTTGGCAACTGGTCTACCGCAGAAAGAAATGGCAACCTACTGCGGGAAAAAAATCTGCCTCGTCAGTCATGTATCGAAGCATACATGAACGCCTAAGCGTGTATCAGGCATTTCACTTAACTGACTGACATTCAGTTGAAAACTACCCCACAACCTTTGTTTAACATAAAACACGAGGTTTCTAAGAAAATGACATCAGTTCGTCTCTAGAACAGCGGGAAACTATTGTTAAAATCAATGGAAACTTGACTAATAAATACTTACTATAATTATTCAAAATTTCGTTTTTAATTTCGTAACTTTTGCATATATATATATATATATATATATATATATATATATATATATATATATATCTCTGATGTATTCCCTGTCCTATTCTTGATCGCTACAGTCTCGTTTCGTCACTTTGATCTTGAAGGTGTTCATTCTTCTTGGTCAACATATTTCAGATGTGACCTCTACTCAACCCACTGAATCTGTATAAGAATGTAAGTGTGCTCATGGGAAACAAAATGAATACAACAGTTCAAATTGATTGCTTTATAATAACGCCTTTCGGACAGACAATGTGAAGCAGAAATCCGAAGGCTCACTAGAATAGCAAAAGACGCCTTTGAGAAGCTAAGCAAAATATTAAGATAATTCCAAACTGCATCCTTTTTATTTATTCTACAACAACGGATTGCTCTTGTCCCGCTATCCATGTCCAGGGATATCTCTTCCTATTCATCGCAATTCCACTGATTGCAAGTGCAGTGCCTGGTCCAGGAATTGAAATCGTAAATATTCAGTGTTCTTTTCTGTCCAGTATTTTTACTGGACAGAGAAGAAACACTGGGGAGTCAGATGTCTGAAAGAGTCAGCGTATATGATAAACTATGGGAAACTAGTTAGTGGGCCTAGCATAGAAATATGGGAGCCTTTAATAAATACAGAAAACTGTCAGCAAAGCTTCAACAGCAGCAACAACAAAAAGAGAACCCTCAGTGAGTTCAGTCAAGCGTGACAATTATCAGTAAAAACACCCCTCAGCAGGCTAAATATAGGTTAGGTTCTCTAATCACCCAAACGGATTCATTTTTTTTTTATTTGATAGCTTTTTGAAGACATCAACGTCCAGTATAATATATGTTATATAAGCACTAATCAAAATGTCAGTATTTCTTTACGGTTTGAATATTAGCAACCTTCTCCGTAAGATTAACACAACTATCGAGATATTGATCATCACCAGGTTATGAAGATTGGATTCTAACAAATTTGTAATAAAGAATTTTGGCAATTATTTCTTCATTATTTTTTCTCATTTTTTTTAGAGTCTGCAAAAGTACAACTCTTGTTGATTGCCATATTGACTTTTCAATACACCGGACTTGTTTTCACTGGGTTTCGAAAATTAGATTCCAGTAAAATAGCTGACGTCCTATCGATGGAAAGCAAGGCAAGGTAAAAAAAAAAAAAAAAATGGCGTCTATGTAAAATTGAATACAGATCGGATAATCGTTCGTTGCATTATTTCCTATTAAGTTTTATATTAAGAATGGAATATGCCATTTACGACAGACAGATGACGTCCAGATCATTTGAGCTTATGTAAGAACGTCAACATATAAAGAACGATCGATTCGTGTGAGATAATACGTCTAGGTTGATATATAAAAGCTGGGCGAGGAATGAATAGACACCTGTATAGATACGAAACATTTTTTCCATAGACTGCTAAAAAAAATAAAACTCAAATACAGATAGGTATATATATATATATATATATATATATATATATATATATATATATATATATATATATATATATATGTGTGTGTGTGTGTGTGTGTGTGTGTGTGTGTGTGTAGTTTTATGGCATGCTATATTTATGGTTTAAAGTGTTCAATATAAGGTATAGAGCGTATGTAAATATAGAAGAGGGCATTGAATTCAACACCCAGAGGCGATAGTCTGTTTCACGCTAAACGAAGTTGCCAGGCTGACGATGGCATTTAATAAAAAAAACAGACCGTGTCTTCTGGGTGTTTACTTCAATGTCCACTTTTTTAATATATATATATATATATATATATATATATATATATATATATATATATATATATATTATTATTATTATTATTATTTCTCACTTGGGCCCCTGTATTTGGGCTAGGTTTGAACACGGACACACGAGATCTCTCGAGATGAAATATTGTAACTATTTACAATATTTACATTGTTCGGACTGTTGTTATCATCTTTAGAGCAGACGTAAACAAAAAATTAGAGAGCTGAGTTACTAAAGGGAATTGACTGAAAATGATATAATCCAAAAAAGGCATGGCACGTGGAATTAGAATAATCCAATGTCGTGAACTAAATAAAGGGTTCGCTTCCAATTTCTAACGTATACCGCCTGTAGAAACATAATAAATATGACAATAAAAAAAGACAACAGTCCGAACAATATATAGTACACCCCCACATATATATATATATATATATATATATATATATATATATATATAATTCTCTTTACTTAATTTTGAATTGAATTTTCTAATTTATGTCTAGATTATTGTGGTCGAAGTTATTGATAAACTGTCCGAACGTTTCAACCGTTTTACGCTCCAAGTTAATAGTAATTTCGAACCGGACACTTTATTTCGTCCATTAATTTTGCAGATTGTTCTAGTTCGACGTGCCATGCCTCTTCTGAAGGTTTCAGTTATTTCCCTTTCTCCCAACTCACCAAGTTTTGGTTTACCACTGCTGTGGCCCGGTATTGGATTCACCCCTCTTGGGTCTAGTCACTGGATCTAAGCAACGTTTTTGTCCACTGGTTTATGTGTCGTTGTACTCTCCGGCCTTCTTCAGGTTGGAGCTCCTTCCTATCTAAACTGGCTATATGACTGGCTGACGTCAGGTTATATGACGGTTTCTTGTTCAATTCCTGTCGAAGAGCGATTTCAGGTTCGATTCCTACTGTCGGGGGACGCATATTTTCCATGAAAGTTTTCGGACGTCCAGGCTGGTAAATGTTATTTAATACCGTTTATTATAAACAGGGCATATTAAATATATTAAAATAATTGTCGGACTTTGTCCATTTCGTAATATATATATATAAATTAATATAACTTAATTTAAAGAAAAAACAGACCACTCTTAAAGTTTTTTTCTTTAAATTGAATTATTCGCTCTGACTTAACATTGAGCTCTACGGATTATCAAGATTTTCGTTACTTCAAATTAATCCTTGGCTAGGGGAAAACATTGAAACTTTTAAAACCATTTATTTTATCTTCAACAACCTCACTTGATAAGTTACCGAGGGTGTTGAAACAAAATGGCTATTTTTGTAGTGATTTTATAACATATTTATGTTATAATTTTTTTATAAAAAATAATTATATCTGCTCTACTTTGTATTGAGCACTCTTTTAAGAATAGTAATTGTTGTTTATTGGAATTCATTCCGTATATACCAATTATATACTTGGTATATATATATATATATATATATATATATATATATATATATATATATATCCGACACGGAACTTCATGCCTTCAGTTTCGGGCTGAACATAATAGTTCGAAAAAGGCTAATTATTGCTAGTTGAGGAACTGGTAAGGAAACAACATTATTGCAAGACCTTATAAAAGCAGGGTGGGAAATACCGCCAAAATGAATAAATTTCAATCCCGATGTGTAAATGTTACCAGGGATTCCATTCCCTACAATAAAAATTACAAATGTTACTATGAAAACAAACAGATGAATATAATATTACTTCTGTGGCACAAATAGAATTTATGATTTAAGAAGTATACACTTATCTAGAATTGATAATGCTCCCCAAAGATTAGTGAAATCTGTAGAAGAAAAAAAATCAATTATTCCAAGAATAATTATACCTTAACATATAAATAATCAGGGCGACCCTTTCCACAAATTAAGAGGTATCAATATAAAAAATAAATTCCTGGCACGTTTCGCACTTAAGTTACAACTGACTGAAAAAATTTTTTAAACATGGATTAAGCAAGAAATTTCCTAATATTTGATAACTTTTTTATGACGAGTCTATAGAAAGGAAAAAGTTGAAATGCAGACTCATCGAGCAAACTGGTTTTCGGACGCCGTAAATTGTCAAAGGACACGACAGGGACATGGTCGAACCTGCACTCGCTCTATTCAACCAAATGAAAAATCCTTGTAGACATGGATGAATTAATAAATTTCCCACAATTTAATACCAATTTTGAAAATATTTAATTTAATGGGAAAAAAAATAAAAAAGAAGTGAAATATGTCTCATCCCCCAGTTTTGTGCCGCAAGAAAAAAAAAACAATTATTCCAAGAATAATTATACCTTAACATAAATAATCACGGCGATCTTTCAACAAATTAAGAGGTATAAATATAAAAACTAAATTCCTGGCAAATTTCGCACTTAAAATGTATCAATTAAAAAATGCTTACATTTCCATAAGAAACAGCTAGTAAATTAAAAAATTACCGTCTTCCTACTAATAGACATAATTGTAGTAAAAATAGAACCAGTGAAATAAACTTATACCAAAGTTTTATTGCACTTTACTCTGTCTACTCGTCTACTGACGGATTTTACAGGGTGCTTTTCATGCCTCCTAGATCTTAAGGGGAAGTAACTGATGATTTATCAATACAATAATTACAACAACTTGTTGATTTAATATAATTCAATATTATTTTTACTTTCGATAATAAGCTTTATAAACAGACTGGAATACCATTGGGTTTGCTTGTTAGTGCTATCATTACAAGTCTATCCTGAGAATTTCTTGAAACTGACTCTAGAAAAGATTTAGCATTAAAAAAATCGCTCTAATCATGATGTATCGATGATGCTTTATTAATATATCTCCACAATTTGGACCACCAATGTGAATGTCATTATCCGTTATTGAAAACTAAACAATCGATAATAATTTTTATAGGCAGAAATTTGGACTACCAATGGGGATTATATTACTCGTTATTGAAAACTAAAAAATCGACAATAATTTTTTGAGCAGAAATTCGGACACGTAGTGAGATTGCCGCTGAGTGCTATATTTGTTTTTAGAATTTTCAAAAACTACGACTTATATAAATAAAATATCAACACATTTCAAATATATCGATGATGCCTTATTAATATAGCCACGTACATCATATTACTTGATTATGTAAACTAAACAATGTTGAACACAGAATCAAATTAACATTAAAGAAAACAAACAAGTTAGACCGTTTCTTAACGTCACGTTATACCGTAGAGATAACGATTTAAATTAATCGATTTAACGAAAATCCGTTAACGAAAATGATCTCATAAAGGCTAGTGGCATCGCAACAGTGAAATAAAACCCAGAATAATTTTAGATTTCTACTTAAGAGCACTTACAATTTGTAACGGTCAATAAGCACCAAAGGAAGAAAACTAATATTGCATACACTTAAACTCCTTCAACGTCCTTTCTCGTTTTTATTTTATAATGAGGTTCACCCTGTAGAAGGACTGAGAGCCACTCGAGGTAGATAGTTACAGAATAAAGGGGGCGCAGTTTATGTGGATATGTAGGGAAGATAACGGCTGACTCTAGACTGGTTAAGATTGTAATGATCTGGAAACATCTTCTTGGGAGTTGGTTTCACAAAGCGGTGGTTTGCAGGAAGAACGTACTCGAGTGGAACTTACTTCTCACAGTAGAATACTATGTACATAGTATAGCGGGTCTTAGCCGTGAATGATAGAACTTATGGAACTAAGGAACGTAATCCGTTTGAAGACTTTCCATTGAATCAGCGATAGAGCAGTGAGAGGCTTGCGACATTTCGTTTGTCTTGTGGAGTAGCTGAACACCACCACAAGGAGGACAGGTCCATAAACTATTTAAAAACACACATATACACACACACACACACACACTCTCTCTCTCTCTCTCTCTCTCTCTCTCTCTCTCTCTCTCTCTCTCTCTCTCTCTAACTAACTAACTGACTAACTAAGGGAGTGGATTTAACGATTAACTGTTTATTACATTAATCTATCTTCTCAACCGTGAATCATATTCTTCGGCATAAACTACTTATTTTCTTTATGTGGGTCAACCTTTCCTATTTACGACACAACAGTTTGTGCGAGAATGATTGCTGGGTAGAAAATAATTTGTCACCCACAAGGACTCGGAGATGCTTTTGGAGAAGTTCTTGGCTGACTCCCGACGTCTGTCGAACTCTCTGCGTTAGTAGAGAGGAACCCGGACGAAGCTTTGCCGAAGGGCAAGGTTTCGTCCGGGGAGGTAGACAGGGCCTGAACCCGTCTAGGCGGGTTCAAAGGCTATATTTTTGGCCGAGCCTACGGGCTCGGAGATACCCACATTAAACCGGCCTTGTGCCATATTCAATCCTCGTGGGTGGATCGATAAATACTGAGATGCTTTTTCGGCTAGAACGATGCTGGGAAGTGATAACTGGACAGCCCCGGCCCAAATATGTGAGTAGTACCTCATTTTAGGCCTGATCTGGTTCTTTTAAAGGCAGACGATAGCACGAGGAGTCAGATTCTTACTGGAGCAGTACAGAGAACCGCCATTTTCCCCCCATATTTTAAGTATTTCACATAAAATGCGAAGAGGAAAGATTATAAAAAGCACAGAAACAAAAAAAGAAATGTTGCAAGATTGCCAAAACGGAGCATGTGTGTTACCTTCCCAACTAAAATCGAAAGGAATTTCTCTGAACATAATAAAGTATGCGGCAGAAATACCTCCCACATGTACATCTCAGAAATACCTCCCCACATTAACAAGATATTAGTGACAATAATCTCTTCCTCTAGCTTACGTCTTACCATTGCGTGGGAGGTATTTTGCGGAGGTATACGTGAGAGGAATCTATGCCAAATTCTGTATAACGTTTGTCGTTTTCAGTGTTTAAATAACGAAGATAAATGCACTGAAAATTATTTTAAACTCTTCCCATAATCTATTTATATATATATATAATGCGAAAAGGAAAACCTACCAATTCTACAGAACAAAGAAAAGATAGCCTTGATAAAAGTATAAATATAATGTTACCTACCAATTTTATAGTGTCTCCAATTGAAAGAATTTACCCGATCTTTATGTTAAATTCATTACAACGATTAGAAAACAAAAGAGCATTTAATCGTCTCAAAATGAAATAATAAAATTAAAAATGATGCACAATTCCGTTTCTAAGATGAATAATTGCCAATTTTATTTGTTTTATTTGAAACTATTGTGCCGAACTTGTTAACTATAGACACAACATTTCGAAAGAAAAAAAAAGAACAAAAGAAAAGAATGGTGAGGTAGATAGACAGAAGGTAGTAAAGCAAAGCATATAAAAAGAGAGAAAAAAAGAAAGGAACTACGGAGGCGGTAAATAGAAAGAAAGAATGAAAGAGAAAGAGCAACACTAAGTAAAAAGAAAAAAGAAGAAAATTACACAGAGTGGTCCGAATGTCTTGTCATCCATATATATGATTTTCTATTTCGATGGCTGCTACAAGTTCCCACTGTTTGGAAGAGAAGCTGCTTACAAGTGTAGTGATTTTCCAAGCGTAGCTTAGATGTGGCACAGGATCGAAAATATAGGGCACCCAGTGAGGATCGAACTCACTATTCAAGCGTAATTGTTCTAGCGAGACAAGCTTGCTAACCATTTTACCGCCTCGAGGTATCCGCTGCTTACAAGTGTATGGACAGATGATCGTGTGCATTCTGGCGAGATCAAGGAGAGAGTTTCAAATGAAGGATACCAGAATCCCAATCAGTTAAATTACGCCGTTCGGAGAGCCTTCGCAAAAATCAACAAAGTAGAGCTTCGTAAAATATCACACAAAAGATGACGCCATTTTGCTATATATTTCATTCTCTTTTTTTCTTTTTATTGTTTTATCTGGAGCTATTGTTCTGAACTTTTTAACTATAGAGATAACATTTCGAAACAAAGAAAAAAAAATGAAAGGAATGGTGAGGTAGATAGACAGAAGGTAGTAAAGCAAAGCATACAAAAAGAGAGATAAAAAGAAAGACAAGAATTATGGTAAATAGAGAGAAATAATGAAAGAAAAGGAACACTAAGTAGAAAGAAAAAAAGAAGAAAAGAAAAAGATTATACAGGATGGTCCGAAAGTCTTGTCATCCCCTATATAATATTATTTTCTATTTCAGATGGCTGCCACAGACTCCTACAGTTTGGAAGAGAAGCTGCTTACAAGTGTATGGACACATTATCGTGTGCATTCTGGGAAGAACAAGTAGAGAGCTTCAAATGAAAGATACCAGAATCCCCATCAGTTGAAAGACGCCGTTCGGAGAGCCTTTGCAACAATCAACAAAGCACAGCTTCGTGAAATTTCACACTGGACACGGCGTCGCATCATTTTGCACCACGAAAAATGATGGTGTTCGTACAGACCTTCTCGATGTGTGACAGCGTCAATGAAAGAGAATAAACTGAATCCAGTAAATGTGCTTTTTTGTTATTGCGCTAAGATTTCTTCTATTATTTTGGTAAGAGTTGAAAAGATTTTCGGACCACCCTGTCGTTCTGTTAATATATTACGAAAGAGAATTGATAAACAATATAAAAAGAAAGAAAAAAAATCTGGCATAGCTGATAGGGAATATCTATTTACCGCCTCCATCATTTCTTTTCTTCTTTGTTCTTTTTCTTTTACATAGTTTAGTCTCTTTAGACTTCGAAGAACTATAATTTCATTCTCTTTTTTTCTTTCTATTTATTGCATCTATCGTTTCTTTCTTCCTTGCTTGATTGCTTTTTACTTGTCTCTTACACATTTCTATACGTTCTTTCTTTCTTTCTCTTTCTTTTGTTCTTTCTTTATCGTTCACTGATCAATTATTTCTTTCTTTCTTTTTCCTTCCTTCTTTATTTATGTTTAGCCTTAATATCGTCTATTTATCTTTTTCAATACCCACTTCTTTCTTTTTTCTTTATTTCTCTTAAACCATTTTGCTATGAATAATCAAGAGTTGTCTCCCCTTGTTTTGCTACTTTCCTCTTCGCGAGAGCTGTTTCTGTTTACTGGGATTATAAAAGGACACTATACGCAAACCTTGCATTCTCAACCGAATAAAGCTTCCTTAATGCTTACACCTGCGTACTTTTTGTCATTACGCCTTTTATAATTTTATCCTCCATTCTTTCGCTTGCTTTCTTTGTTTCTATATATTTCATCGTCTCCTTATTTTTATACTTTCTTTCTACCTACCTACTTTTAGTTTTGATTTCTCCCCCCCCCACCTTTTTTATACTTACCTCAGACATTTCTTTCTTTCTTTCTTTCTTTCTTTATTTATTTATTTCTTTCTTAATTCTTTCTTTCTTTCCTTTTATTATTCCTCCTTTCTTTCTTTCTTTCTTTCTATCATTCCTCCTTTCTTTCTTTCTTTCTTTCTTTTCTTTCTTTCTTTCTCTCTCTCTTTCTTTCTTTCGTTCTGTCCTTCTTTTATTCCTCCTTTATTTCTTTTCTCCTTTCTTTATTTCAATCTTTCTTTCTTTCGTTCTATGCTTCTTTTATTCCTCCTTTCTTTTATTCTTCTTTTCTTTCTTTCTTTTTTTCTTTCGTTCTATCCTTCTTTCATTCCTCCTTTCCTCCTTTCCTCCTTTCTTTCTTTCTTTCTTTCTTTCTTTCATCCGTTCTATCCTTCTTTTATTCATCCTTTCTTTCTTTCTTTCTTCCTTTCTTTCTTTCTTTATTTCTTTCTTTCGTTCTATCCTTCTTTCATTCCTCCTTTCTTTCTTTCCTCCTTTCCTCCTTTCTTTCTTTCTTTCTTTCTTTCATCCGTTCTATCCTTCTTTTATTCATCCTTTCTTTCTTTCTTTCTTTCTTTCTTTCTTTTCTATCCTTCTTTCATTCCTCCTTTCTTTCTTTCCTCCTTTCTCCTTTTCCTTTCTTTCTTTCTTTTTTTCATCGTTCTATCCTTCTTTTATTCATCCTTTCTTTATTTCTTTCTTTCTTTCGTTCTATCCTTCTTTCATTCCTCCTTTCTTTCTTTCCTCCTTTCCTCCTTTCTTTCTTTCTTTCTTTCTTTCTTTCGTTCTATCTTTCTTTCATTCCTCCTTTCTTTCTTTCCTCCTTTCCTCCTTTCTTTCTTTCTTTCTTTCTTTCTTTCTTTCATCCGTTCTATCCTTCTTTTATTCATCCTTTCTTTCTTTCTTTCTTTTTTTTTTCTTTCCTTCTTTCTTTCTTTTTTCTTTCTTTCTTTTTTCTTTCTTTCCTTTCTTTCTTTTTTTCTTTCTTTCTTTCTTTCATCCGTTCTATCCTTCTTTTATTCATCCTTTCTTTCTTTCTTTCTTTCTTTCTTTCGTTCTCTCCTTCTTTCATTCCTCCTTTCTTTCTTTCTTTCTTTCGTTCTATCCTTCTTTCATTCCTCCTTTCTTTCTTTCCTCCTTTCCTCCTTTCTTTCTTTCTTTCTTTCTTTCTCTCTTTCTTTCATTCGTTCTCTCCTTCCTTTATTCCTTCTTTCTTCCTTTCTTTCTTCCTTTTATTCTTTCTTTCTTCCTTCCTTTCTTTCTTTTAAACATTCATTCCTTCTTTCTTTCTTTCTTTCTTTCTTTCTTTTTCACTTCTACACTTTTTGCTCATTTTTGAAGAGAATGAATTAAAATTATAAGAAAATAGAAGAAAGAGAAGAAAGAAATATTAGAAAAACGAAATAAATTAAGGAAACTTCTGAAAAAGAACAGAGAAAAACAACGTAAGAAATGAAGTTCAAAGACACAAGAAGGAAAGTTAAGCCTCCATTGGTCCAACCGCCACTAAATACTATCATTATTTTGAAAGCAGAATCGGACCAGACGGAAGCTAAAGCAATAACAGACCAAAAAGAAATTAAGAGAAATTATCAGATACAAATACGCATGCGCATCGCTTCACTTCCTCCCAAAATGTACACATTTCCTTTCGTCGGGTTTATAGGCCCTCGTAATATGTGTCTTTTCAAAGCTTAATTGAGTTCAGCATCAGAGTAAATACGGGGAAGTGCAGGGTAGAAAAATTTGTGTTAGAATATTTCAAGTGGAGACGGCTCGCCGAACTTCTAAAACAGAATTCGAAAGTTGGTATTGTATCTTGATTTGAGTCCTGATCTCGGTCAATGGAGCACCGGAAGAAGAGATACGCCTCTAGGTCATCAAGTAGGCAACTTGTAGTATGTGTCTTACATGCAAGAATAGATTTGCATACGGTAACTTGACATGGCAGACGATATCCAGGCCGCCGCCTGAAAACCTATCGGCCAAGTTGCACCTGGAATGCACGCGAGGGAAAGAGCCATATCACAGATATAGAAACAGCCACCAACAGAGCAGAAAAGGCGGGGTTTTCTCAGACATCGCAGACAATAATACTGAATATAAAGTCGAAACTTCGGATGAGAGGCCAAGGAGTTAGGCAGGCACATACACTGCCTGACATTAATTGGGTGAAATCGCAGGGCGAAAGAAATTGTAATGATAAATAGGAGAGATCCAAATCATTACACATTGATATAGCAAAAGGCGACAAATTTCGAATATTAGTGGGAAAGTAGACAGTAGTACTGATATTACTAACACACTGTCTTTCTGCGACTTTCATGTGGATATCAAGATATTCTGGAGTCTCTCTGACAATCTTCAGGCGGTATGAAAGACAATACGTGTGTGTGTGTGTGTCTATATATATGTTTGTGTGTCAATATACATATATATATATATATATATATATATATCTGTGTGTGTATATGCATATATATATGTGTGCCTCTGCGTGTGTATATATATATATATTTGTGTATATATATGTGTGTATAAATACATATAAATATGTGTGTATATGATTGTATATATATATATTTGTTTTTTGCATGTATATGTGTGCGTATATATATATGTGTGTGTGTGTTTGCATATATGTGTGTATATATGAGGTTGTGTCTATATATATATATATGTGTGTGTATGTACATGTATTTGTGTATATATATATGTGTGTATTTATGTACATATGTGTGTATATATGAATATATATATTTGTATATGTGTATATACATATATATGTGTGTGTATATATGTGTGCATATATAATGCATATATATATATATGTGTATATATATATATATATATATATATATATATATGTGTATACATATGTGTGTGTGTGTGTGTGTATACATAAATATATGTATATTATATATATATATATATATATATATATATATATATATATATGCGTTAGTATATTTGTATATATATGTATGTCTGTATTTGTGCATAAATATACATATATATGTGTGCATATATGTGTGTATATATATATATGTGTACGCGTATGTTTGGAATCATTTAACCTTAAGAATTTTTTTTCTTTGGATTACCAGGAGAACGAAAACACATAAAAACATTCAATGACATATGAAATTAATGAACATAGAATTTCTCCCACTTCATATTTCATTTGGGAATATTTCTAAAAATATGTTGGAATCATATTTTAAATAAATAATTATATATCATATATGTCCTCTATTTGGTACACTTCAATCTAAGTTCCTCTTGTAGGATACCTAGGGACAATAATGTGTAAGTCCCTATTCACATATGTAGAGTAGTAAATACTGTATGTTGGTCTGCAGTCGGAGATTCATCTCCATTTGTTTTGGTCAAACTCTCTGCCTCTGGAATAAGGATTAATTTTAAATTTTGATTTATATTTGAATGGGTGTTTTTTCGTAGGGGAAAAAATCATCGTCAAATATTTTCATACGTACGCGGTTTACGGGGAATTTTTAGCTGAGCCTACGGGCTTGAATACTTCATATTTACTTCAGACTTGTGCAACATATGACATATGGTGCGGTTGGTAGATATCCTGCAGCTGGAGATTCATTGTGGAATTCACTTCTAGCAGTTGACTACTTCTACGCGCCGTTGATGAATCTTATATGTTTTGTTCTTGTCCTAAGTACAGTCGATCATTACCAAACTACGTTTAATTATTCTATTCGGTAACCTTTTTAATCTTACCACAAAATTAATTTTAACCTATTTTATCTGACGATGTGTATTCAAGTGGATAGAATGTTACCTTTCGGAGACTCACTATCGCCGATTTATTAAGGAAGTGACCTTATAGTACCATGTCAATCTGTGCGTTGGGAAGTGCATGAAAAACCAGAGCACGGGTTAAACCTGTAAATTGTAATTGGGTTGGCAAAACTATTCAGAGGTCATTCGGCGCTTTTCATTCATAATCTCTTAATAAGCCTATCTTTCTTTCATCTCCGTTCCCTTCTTTTATATATATATATCAAGTCTAGAAGAAATCTTAACAGAATGAAGAAAGCACTGGACAACTTCCCATTTTGTCCTATATTTTAAACGCATCAGCAATTCCACTACCAGAATTGAAACCTGATTTTACAATAGAAACAAACGCCATATTTTGTTCCAACGGGCCTCCGTGGGGGTTTTTTATTAATTAGACTTGATATTGCCTTTCGATCACATATTTAATTATTGGAACTCATCGTCGAGTTTCTCTTTACCCATGAGGACTCTGCCTCCACGAGCTACGATTACTATCCTCAAGCCGCTCAGTCCAGAGCATTAGAAGCCGGTTAATTAAAGGATATACAGATAGAAATAATTAGGATGATTTGAAATAATCACAATTATATATATATATATATATATATATATATATTACTATTACAGACAAAATTTTGACTATTGACATTAATTTTTTATAAGTACCATTTTTTAAATTGGCCCCAAAAGTAATTGTTTTGTACTTTAAATTTAAATAAGAGAAAAGTAGTTGTTTTGTACTTTAAATTTAAATTAGAGAAAATTATTATACAAGATTAAGAAAGTGAGACAGGATTGTTTATTAGAAATTTTATTATGACCCAAAAAAAAGCATTTTTCGATAAAATATTGCTGTCGTCAAAATATTTTCCCTGTTTGTTGTTTAAATAAGCTCAAAATATTGGTATTAGAACAAAAAAGTTTCTCAAAGTATGAGTTTCGTAATTGCTTCCAATGACAACAACAGTTTAAACGTTTCTTTTCAATCAACTATATAATGCTGGGGTGGACATTTAAAAACATTTAGATAGAATATATATATATATATATATATATAACGTCATCCATAGACAGAAGTTTTTAAAATCATCCGGTTGCCTCTAGCTATGATCGAAACCAGACTGAATGGCGTCATATGGAAATTCTACCATTTAGATGTCTGAACGGTAGGGATGTAGGTGAATTTTTAGCGTATATATTTTTTAGAAACACACAAGGACCGATATATATATATATATATATATATATATATATATATAACATTTAAAAAAAACATATTTGATTCTATATTTAAATTTTTCCTCTCGGATGAGACCTGAATTTTACCAAAAACAAAATAATATCCATGCCTGAAGATGACTGAATGTACAGTCGAAAGTACTTGCGTATCTAAGAAAGACTTTATATCGCTTATAATTTTAAAAAATCAAGGAACATAGCATTCATCGAGTGATTAGTACGTTAATGCATCTTTAAAATTTGGTTAGCGAAGAGATTTCGCCATTTTACACCATTAACTTTACTATTTTTAATTTTTGTATGAATAATGAATCATTGTAATGTATTATAAATTGAACTGTACCCCACATTTTGATATATATATATATATATATAAATATATATATATATATATATTATGTTTACACGTTCTTTTATAGATACAAATATTTAAGATAAATGATCTGTTTATAATAAATAGTATTAACCCATTTACTTAAATATATTTATATCTATAAAAGAATGTGAATAAACATAAAAATCAAATATAAAATAATATCGGATTTATAATATTTATTTTATATATATATATATATATATATATATATATATATATATATATATATATATATATGAAGATACTATTTATGAAGTCGTCAAAAACAAACGTTACGGCAGTTTTTTATATGCACAAATCCCTTTCAAAAAAAAAAAAAAAAATAAATAAATTCCATAGACACAAATACCAGACTAGGGTTAATACATCTTCCGTTTCAAATTGAGACACCCCACCTTTCCCTGACTTGACATCTATGAAAGTAACTCAATACTGATACTTATTATTAACACCTAACCACGATGTAACGCCTACCCAATTTAAACAATTCGCCCTGACTGTTACCATGGAAATTTTGATTTCAATTATTAAAACATTAAATTTCAGAAATACGTTATTCAAAAAAAATTTCGCTTGAAGATGGAACAGAGCTTACTTTAACTCAATTTAATTCAAATAATTGTATTGACGTTTTCGGCTCTTGTTTTGAAACAAGAGATCTCTTATGTCGCGAGTTAGAATCATTTTTTAAATAAATAATTATATATATATATATATATATATATATATATATATATTATATTACTTTTTTTCATCTGCTTTTTTTTTTCATTTTCTTATTCTTGATAGGTTTTTTTTGTCCCTTATCTATACATGATCCTTCGCCCCCTAAATTTAATTCCTGCATAATTTTCCATTCAAAACAGCTGTGTATAACAATATATGACAATATTACTTCCCACTAGATTGGCTATGAGCTCTCATCATTATTCTGTTGATATAGCTAGACCTAATCGTAATTTAATGCTTTCTTTTCTCGCACTTCTCACCTGTGGAACTCTCTACCGATTTAGTGTTTCTCTGTCACCTACAATCGCCATCATCTGTATTCCTGAATTTTTTTTTCACTGTCCTCAGTGAAACTTGTATAGACATGTCCGACGCTTGTGTGTCTTACTGTTATTTACAGATTATGAATATGATTTATATATTTATCGAGTTTTCCCCATTCTTTCAAATTTGCTGTCCTCAACTGGGAGTTTAACATTTTTTCCATTCTTTTCTCTTTTTTTACTAGATCTGATTATTTAATTCTGACCCAGTGCTGCGTTGAAATTGCAAGTCACATACAATCATCTATTTTCATTATTTTTGAAGGTTCACGTAAATGAATGTCTCTAGCTAGCAGACATCACTGTGAACGTGAAATTTCCGCTAATGTTTGAAAGAGGACAAATCTCAGTTATAAACCATTCTCACTATATTTTACCCCCCGAAATTTTGCCATTTTTTTTTGAATGCCATCCTTTTTTACTGTTCGTCTAATTCTGATTCTATTATAATGATATTAATAATCGTTTTCTCGTGAGGAAACATTATTAAAAACGGTCGGTTGCGTTTTTTGAAATTTTTTTCCTTTGAATTTTTTTTTTTTTTTTTTTTTTTTCAAAACAGATTTTTCAAGTCTAGTTACGGGATTTAGCATTTGGGGTGTTCGATTCAAAATAAGCCGACCTTTTTTCTATGATTGGTCAAAACTTTGCATGTTGATAAAAATGGATATCGGACGAGGTAATCCGCCGAAATCAAAATTGTTGGGGAGAATGAGTTTTAGATTAATTCGTTTATACAAAAATATTTAATTTTCCTTTTGAGCCTATATTTGTAAATAAACATAAAAACTGAACACATACAAATTTTATCGTAATACAAATATTAATTTACCGAATCTTAACAACATAAGATACGCAGATGACAAAGTACTAATAGCAGACATAGTTAAAAGAAATTACAAAAATATATACAAAATATCTTTATATATAATATAGATAATGTTATGGGACCTTACCCATAATAACACAATGGACTATTCCATACGTAATAAATACTGCGCCTCAAGAGGTAACAGGGAGTTCAGTCGGAAGTCGGGCGACCGGCTGACTGGTTGAACTCTCTGACTTCTGGCGGGGAGGAACCCGAACGAGGCTACGCCGAAGGTCGGAGTTTCTTTCGGGAGGTAAAAGCGACCCTGAACCCGTTTATTTTGGTTCAAAAAAGTTTTATTAATTTTTGGCGGAGTATTACGGGATCGGATATCCCACGTTAAACCAGCCTTGTGCCACATGATGCCCTCGTTGCGTGGTGGGGGTGACTAAATATCGTTCAGTCCGAAGTCGGGCGACCGGCTGATCGGTTGAACTCATGCCTTCGGGCGTGGAGGAACCCGAAAAGGCGACGCCGAAGGGCGGATTGTCTTTCGCGGAGGTAAACCGACCCTGAACCCGTTTATACGGGTTCAAAGGGCATATTTTTGGCCGAGCCCACGGGCTCGGAAATCCCACGTTAAAAAGGCCTTGTGCCACATGACGACCTCGTGGGAGGGTGACTGAATATCGTTCAGTCTGAAGTCTGGAGTGAGGTCCGTCAGAATCCGTCAGGAGTCTGTCACGCAGTCAGAGCGAGCGAGTCAATCAGTCGAGTCAGAAGCAGTCCGAAACAGAGTCGCGTTCAGACAATTACTACAAGACATTGGAAGCGTGATACTGGTCGAGACTACATTGTTCTCCCTACTAAACCTGATTTTTGGTACTAACACTTTCTACTTCTCTGTATATATTTTTGTTTTGTAATATATCTGTGTTATTCCATATCCGTGTTCGAGTTCTTCTACCTTGGACTATCACCATGGTAAAAGGAATCGGACCATAACACTAAGCATGAACTAAAAGCAAACAGAATGCATGGTCAACAATAAAAGGATGGGCCCGAAATGCGATTTGGACGTCGGGGACGCTAAAATCATGCAGGTGCGGAAGTTTAAATATCTGGGAAACGTTTTGACAGAGGTCGGCAAATGCAACACTGAGATCCGTAGGCGTATTGAAATATATTAAGAACGCATTAAAAAAGCTGGGATGAGTATTAAGAGACAGGAGGATTTCTTTAAAAACAAAAAGAAAAGAGCTGTTACGTGACACCTGTCCTTCTTTTTTACGGCAGCGAATGTTAGACGATTTCCTCAAAGATGAAGAAGAGACTCGAGGCGACGGAGGTGTGGTTTTCAGAAGGATGCTGAGGATATCATAGACCGATTGATCATGTGGGCAACGATAAAAATTGGAGAGGATGCAAACAAGAGGGGAGGCAGTGGTAGTTTTTGGGTTCATAATCAATGTTGACCATGAATTTATGTAGTCTTGAATATGGAATCCATTGAAGTCTGTAATCTCTTCAATATCAGGTTGGCAGTGGAGATATTTTGAGAGAAAAAAACAAAATGGCTGAATTTTTATACTACGTCGGATTGAATATTTTGAGAGACGTTTTTTGATTGGTTTCCCTTCTATTGGTGAACTATAAAATGAGTCATAATTTTTGACTGGCTCAATAGTACATAATACACAAAAAACTGCAACAAACAAATAAAGAAGGCACCTGGAACACTTAATGAGAAAGGAGGGCCTGGAGAATCGGATACTGACAGTTCGAATAGAGGGAAAGAGAGACAGGGAAAAGCAACGCATGACATATATAAATGGGCTTAATGCAAATGGATGGCAGAAATGGTTACTAGATTCAAAAATGGCAGAAAAAACGAGGTTTTTTGACATTTACAATGGATAGTGGGGTGGATAGCCATGATCGCAAACATCCTGAAAAAAAAAGTAATAGAAAGTTGTTGTCTCTCTAAAAGTACCGATGAGTGCTTTCTTTCTAACATATTGTTTGAAATAGTGATGGACGTCTTGAAAGGCTCGTTATTTTGCCTTCGAGTGATATATGTTGGCCAGTGATTCTCAACCTTTTCAAGCAACGGCACACCTAGGCGGAAATTAAAATATCGCAACACACATGGCAAAATTCTTAAACGTTATACATTTAAAAGGGATCTAGGATAGTTGAGTCCCTGGATAATTGCTTACCTCAGATAATTCTTTGAAGCTTTTAAAGGCAATTTTTTTAAGCGTTTCACCCCAAGCAAGGCAGGAAGCCACTAGCACGCAAGGGGTTACAGAGAGTTGGAGCAAGAGCAAAGAGGAGCGATAGAGGAAAGGATGAAGAGAAGATTAGTGTATAGATCAAGGCATCAGGAGATATCGATTGACATTACATTTGAATAGTTGGAGATTATAGTTCTCAGGGAAACAGGAATAGGGAAGGGGGTTCCACAGGCGAGAGGTGCGAGATATGAAGCTATTGGAAGCAATTTTTAATCATCGGTTTGGAAAAGTGCCTGCATACCTCTTGACAGTTTAGAACTTTCTGAACACGTTTGGCGCCATCTATGACACCCATACGGAAGTCTCGATCTAAGAACATGTTGTAATGACATGTTTCACACTGTATCGTCTATGTAAACTGACTATATCAGTTATATATAATGAGCACAGGATATACATGTGGGCTTGGTTCGGCAATTAGTTGGAGTTCGTCTCCAGCTGTGCTCTTGAACTCTCTGTCCACTATTGACTGAAACTACCACAGTGTCACCTTTAACCATCGATCGATGAAAGCAATAATATACGGATGACAGTCAAGGTGACGAGAGTAAATAGGACGTCACCCAGCACCACTGACTGGCTTTTCAGACGACCAATATGACGTGGTATTGGTCCCGGCCCCAAATCCTGTGACGTTCTAACCCTTGGCTGATTCGGATGGAAATCTGGTTAGATTCGGCATCAGCTTTGTCGTTCCCAGCTCGCCTCCAATGTCTGGTTACCGAAGTAACTCCTTTGATTTCTAGTCTAACCTACCCATGTTGTGATTTGATTTTGGTAGACGAAATCAATCAGTTGTCGGGCCGTAGTCCAAGCCGAATTCGAGCAAAGGTGACACCGCACAAGTATATATAAAAAAAAATAACAAACAACTCGAAAGATTCAAATGTGTTAAATAAAAGAATAACAAATATCTTTGTATCTGGTTTCTGAATACAGGACTGCGTCTTTCTCCCCAACCGCTTCTATGGATACGTGACACTTTGCGCTTCTTAGGTGAGTTTTAATATCTTAAGTTGTTTTTCAATAAACTGGTTTTTTGGTACCTTTGGGCGATATTCGTAAAACTACTTTTGGTGATGTGAGTCTAAGTCGTTCTTCAAAAAAAAATTGTTTTTGGTTAGAAGTCTAAGTTGGAATGCGTGGAATCTTTCAGTCGGCTCCTTCGAGGCTGGTCTCCGAGCTCACAGCTCAACTCTGTCTGCTCTGTCAGCGTCCAACGTAACTGCTCTCTCTCTGCCCTGTAACTCTTTGCTCTGTGGACGTTCGTTTATATGGACGCCGACCAAAACCCGGTGGGGGCCTGTCGTGGTTTGGGTTCCTCGATAATTCAAAATCCGCAATAAGGATTTTCTTTGTTTTCGGACAGGAAAATTTATCACTTCCCATTTTTGGAAGTCCATTACTTTCTGTTTTAGAGGGGTTCTAAGGAAATTGTCCTCCCAAATTCTTCCTTTCTCCTCCCAAATTCAGAGGGCGTCAGGTTTTCCTTCTTTCTCATATTGGTATCTCACACCAATCCCCTCAGAGGCGTCAACAGGTTTCTCTTCTTTCTCATATGTTTACCTTCGCCCATCGCTCACGCCACCATTCAGCCAATGAACGCTCGGCAGTGTGGGTGTGGCTAGACTGGCCTCAGTTTACAATTTTCCCTCAAAGAAAAAAAATTATCTTCCTTTTCTTTTCTTTCTTTTCCCCGACTCTAACCCCCACGACTCTTAGTGTGGTCATTAAGTCTCTATCTTAACTGAATGTCATCTGGAATTCATCAGCGAAATTTTCGCCAAGTGATTATCTGAGTGGTCAACTGAATCTCTTTGCCTTCCTCAACGTCTTCGTACTTCTGTCGCCAACAGTCTGTCCAGGTAACAAAGTTTTATCATGGCAAGGTCTGGACATAAAACAGGTGGTTCTCTTCCAAAACCAAATGATATCTCCGAAAGATAGTTAATGGTTTATTCTTTTTTCCTTTTTCTCTTTTTCCTCCTTTTTTCTTTTGGGTGGTCTCAGCTGATCCTTTTTTTCTCGGTCGCATGCTCGACCTAATTCTGATTATCTTCTAGCATTCTGCTTTTGTAAGCCACTTGACCAATTTGAAATTTTCATTATTGCCATGGGCAGATTGCTATCTTTTATTCGCCGCGTCATGGCATAAATTAATTCTGACAGATCCGAGATCTTACGAATTTCCTATCTTCTGCGAAAAAAAAATACTTTTCTTCCCAAATGAAAATAAAATATTTACCACTTTTCTTTTGTTAAAAAAAAAATAACATCGCTCAGTATGTCTTTCATGATAGCTTCTTCTCACCTTAAGTATTTCTCGCTTTTAATTTCCACGCTTAATTAGTTAGCCAAATGCTAAATAGTGTCACAGGTGGCTGTAGTTAAGAATGTGTTGTTTTGGTGTAAAAAATACTGTGGTATTTTGGGGTCAATTTCACATGGTTAAATTTAAGACCAGTCTCCCCAATTTCATTTTTGGCCTTGTGCCACATTTCTGAATTACTCAAAATAAATGTTTTTCCCTCTATGGCACATATGATAACTAGTTAGGACTAGCCATAATAGAGATTTCCAGATATTATGGTGGCTGTAGTAAGAATGATAAGTAAGAATGAGTTTTTTTAGTCATAAGAAAATTGTGATGTGTTTGGGTCAATAATCATGGCTCTAAGTTTAAGATAGATTGAAGACCAGACTTAACCATCGGCCTTGTACCACATTTTTGTATTATCAAAATAAATATTGCTTTTCCTACTTTGATACCTATACTTTACAAATTTAAGAGAAGTACTAGATTGGCATCAAGTTCTCATTTTACAGTTAAGTTCTATGCTAACAGTTTCTTCTCTCACACTTCTTGCTTCCCAGACAACATTAATCTTCAAAACTTTTTAAATGCAATGTCAATCGTTATCTTCTATATTCTTAATTTCTGCTCTTTTATTGCTCTGTCACCTAAATAAAGTTTTTTTTTTCTTTTATATTCTTTCATACTCAGTAACCCCTTGCATCTTAGTGGCTTTATTGTCTTGCTTGGGACATAATGAAAAAAAAAAGAGAGAGAGCAAATGTTATTATGGTCAACGGACATCATTCAACAATGTCACCTACACTATAATAAAAGGACATTAAATTAATTTTCCTTAATCTATTTATTATAAATAAGATGCATAAAATTAATAATTGAGTACTTTGACGTGGTGTAATGGTTAACAAGCTTGACTCACTAGATCAATTATAACTGAAAAGTGTGTTCAATCTTCACTGGGTGCTCTATATATGTGGGCTTGATATCATGCCACATCTAAGCTACTCTTAGCAAATCATTATTGTAAAGCCTAGACATATCCACATGGTGAAATAGCAAGCTTATCTTGCAAGATAAATTACGACTGATTATGGCGTTTGATCATCACCGGATGCTTTATATTTGCAGCCTTTTTGCCACATCTATGCTTAGTAAATTGCTACACAAAATTATAAATTAAAAGATAAAAAGCTATAATTTTAAATTCTTTAATGCCTTAAAGGAATTATATTGTGGGTGTGCAAATGAGGCTTTGTTCTTGGTTTTGTTTTTTTTATCTGGAATGGATTATCTGATGTGTCTGTAACATGTTAAATTAATATCTGTGGGCTAATATTACATGAAATAAAATATGAACAATTTTTGGAGTGCATGTGACTAGATATAACATTTATTAAATGATTATTTTTGATTAAACATAACTGATTCATATTCACAGAACACACACTATATATATATATATATATATATATATATATATATATAAAATGCAAAGAAAGAAATGGTTTAATTTTTTATTTACCTATATAAAGAGACCTCTTGTGAGCTTATTTAAGAAAAAGCATTTTTAAGGTTCAACAGTTATCAGAGAAACCTTGTATTTTTTTTTTCCAAAACTTGTTCTAGTGTATTATGGAATTCTACCACCTTCCTTTTACTATAAAAAGAAAAAACACATATGAGCATATAGAAAAGGGTTAACTGAACAATGTTAGTTTATATACTTTTCCTTAATGGAAGGAGGTAATTACAAATTGTGGGTAAGCATAAAAGAACCAGAATCAAAGAGAGAGAGAGAGGAATATGTTCTGTTTAGGGTTTTTTATATATATATATATATATATATATATAAAAGATGTTCTTTGCACTGAGAAGACACATTTTTTGACCAGAGGAAAGGGAGAGAAGGAGAAAGTTACAACTAATCTAATAGGTTTAGTAAGAACTAGACAAAGGTACTTTACTTCTGTTCTGGACAAAGATAAAAGCACCAAGGGTGAGTTCAATTCTTGAACAGAAACTACACATGCCTTTTAGTTAATTTCAAATGAGGAACAGGATTATTTTTTTTTATTTTTAAATTTCTTTTTAATATATTACACCCACCCTCTGCATCTAACAAGTGAGATTGCAATATGATTTATTAATTTGCATAGTGTGTACATAGATCCTTTCTTCACAGTTCATTTGCATTCCATACACGGCCCAAGAGCCACTCGAAGTAGAGGGTTACAAAATGAGATTGTTATAAAGGAAAGAGTAAAAGGTGCATATTATGTGGATATGGAAGATAGATAACAATTGACCTTAGGCTTGAAGAAGTTAAAATGTAGAGATCAGGGAAGCATCCTTTTGGAAGTCTGTTCCACAAAAGTAACAGTTCTATAAAAAGATGCTGTTTGACTGGAATTTCCTCTTTACCAATGAAATGAAGAGGCGTCAACTCTTTATGTAGCATGGTGAATTCTAGCCATGAAGGTCTGCACTGGTGGAACTAAGAAATGAGGCTCATCTGAAAGGCTGCCAGGAAAGTAGCAACAGAATAAAGAGTAGCATCCTTATTTAAATGACCAGATTGGACTACCATACTTTGATAGCAAGGTTTTTTTTCTAAAACGAAAAGTAGTGCAGGATTTCTCAACCGCAATGGTTGGCAAAACAGAAATTAGAACAAATAGCAAAAAAAGACAAATTTTACTAAGAGCTACAACGGACTAAAAAATTGCAAAGAACAATGATCACTCACGTTCTTGGGTGGTAATGGAGGTCACTAACTAATCTTCATCGAAACAAAATCAAATTAAATACAGCACATTCTAATAAATGTTTTATTTATTGAAGCATGCTTCAGTTTATTTAATAATTAAGAATTAAAACAAATTACTGTACATATTCAAATTTTTAAAAATCCATCAACATTTTCTATTGCTATTAAATTTGTAAAACTATCAAAATCTATATAAATGTATCTGTACTAATAAAAAAAAAAAAGAATTAAGATTTTCAATAATATATGCATATTATTTGGAATGCACCTTTGAGTTAATCTTGAAAAGAAGGAGGAATGACATGAAAAGGGGTTTGCTTTTTATTATACTTTGGTTGAGCTATTACCAACTATCATGGATCTGCACCAATGTCAAAAGGTCATTATGGTGGGATTTTTGTGTTATAACATAGCTGGTCAGTGTAGGTGGTTGCTGATTTTGGACAAAAAGGTTGAAAACCACTTCAGTAAAAGATTCACTAAAATTCACTCAGAAATAAAACTCAGTTAATAGTTTAGACTCATTCAATTTATTTCTCTAAGGTGCTCAAGTAATATTCAAGACCAAACACATCGGATATGATTGAATAAGAAACAAGCAGAAAAATCGAGAAAATTTAATGTTTCACTATTTATCTTTATCAGAAACTTTTTAATGCAAAATTGTTAAATTTATAAAGATTTTCTTACATGTTCCTTACTTAAACATCTTGTTTGTTTAATCCACATTTTCAACTCAAGATAAACAAAACTATGTTTTCATAACAAAATATAATAGAGAACTTCAAATCAAATTTTTTTTTTTTAGCAAAGAGAATACAAATCCAATGAGGTCTGAAATAGTAACATTTCTCAAATACATTGAGATTCTCTTTTGGAGGCAATAATTTACAAAAGAAATTTTTTTTTTTCACTAAATTGCCAAATGTAGAATTTCTTTTTGTAAAAAAAAAACACAAAAAAAAAAAAAAAAAAAACAAACAAAACAAAACTAGACACAAATTCAGTAATTTTACATTTTACTAATTATACATGATACATTATAAAAGAATGTTCATCTTTAAATTTTCCAATTGTATTTTTTTTTCAGCTGTGCTTTATTTTACCCTGAATGTTACCATCTGGAATTTGACTACAATATTTTAAGATTTCATTCACATCATTTGTTATAGATTCACTTACATTGGGGAAAAAATCAAATTTGACAATTTCTGATTGAAAGCACCAGATTAAAAGAATGCAGCATTCTCTTCTATAAACTTCAAATTTTAGGATAAATAAAAAAAAAAAAAATTAAAAAAAATTCAATCAGATTTAATCACTTGAGAAATTTAATGCCATTCACACTCAAAAAAATAAGGAATTAAACCTTTTAAGACTCTTCAAGAATTAACTATCAAAAATGATACATCTCTATATAATTGCAAATTTATATGTATATGTTTCAGTAAATTTTTATATTATTGTGTGGTAATAATAAATTCAATAAAATTAATTCACTAATAATAATAGATTTTCCTTAACTTGACAGTATGTCTGTGTCTACAAAACTTCAAGTTGGAAGAAATCACTGAAATATATAATACACACACAGGTAGTAATCCATTGGTATAATCCAGGTGAGTCCTATTAACACCACATAGAATTTAAAATGTTAATACTGACTCACAAAGAACACTTTAATGTTTATTTTCATTAAACAAAGCAAAATTTTTTTTTCACAATTGAATTAAGATTTTTAGTTAATGACCATTTTTACCTACCCTAGGTAGGTGAAAATGGTCATTAACTAAAGGTATGTTTAATTCCAATTGAAAAGAATGTGTGTTGCAGTAAGTGTTAGAACAATAGGATAGCTGGAGAAGTTTACATTTTACAAAAGGTGAAAAAGCAAAATTCTTACTCTTTTTAAATGCATCAAGATATCCAGTCAGATTTCTATTAAATGCTGCAACAGCAAAAACACACATATATAATTCATGTTTTACCAAAGTATTGACCAGGGTAATTGTGGAAGATTTTTTTTTAAGGCAAGTAGTATTTGTAATTACAGTTCTGAATATCAAAGAAGTGAGCATTATTATTATTAATAAATGTTTATTTATCTGTACTTGGAGTTTCACAAATTTGAATTCCTCTCATTTCTACAAATTGTATACATGATAAAAAAAAATAAAGCAATAAGATGATTTAAGAAAAACATCACTTCAAAAATCATTTAAAATATCTTTTCAGTTAAAAAAAAAAAAAAAAATTATTATATATATATATATATATATATATATATATATATATATATATATATACATCCATTTGTCGCAGTTTCAAAATCTTGGCGGAAGTTCGCTTTTCCGCAGTTAAAGGGTTAATAAATAATTAAAGGCAAATGACAGCTAGTTTTCAACACCAGCTGAAGGAAAACAAGAAGCGGGGGTAAAAGTACTTTAAGTAGCAGACAGACGTGAAGAACAAGCAGGAAAATTATAAATTTGATTTAAAATTCCATCAAATCACTTTATTGCTTTTTTTATATAATTTTTATCTTGATAATATTCTCCGTAATCTAAAGTTTTATTGAATTTAAGATGCTCTGGGTTTAAATTTACTCAAGTTATCGCTCTTGTTTTCAGGTAATGTCGTGTATGGACTACCATATTTAAAAAATCGGCATATTTACACACACAAAAATAATTCTAAACTCTTTTAAAGATATTATAGTTATAGATATGGATGATAAATAACGATTGACCCCTGACATGAAGAGTTTAAAATAGCAGCGTACAAGGAAGCATTCTCGTGGGAGTCTGTTCCACGAAGCAGCGATGTTTTTTCTTCCTTTTTTTTAAAAAAAAAAAGTTATCCGTATTGAATTTCTTTCTTACATATTTGATACGGGGTGTGATAATAAAAAACCTATCCCATCTCACACGTTTCAATATTAACCATCCTGTATAAAAGGCCGTTTGATTACTAACGATTAATTTTTGCTGGATAAAGCTTCCTAAGTTTATATTTGGCGTTGTTTATTCTTTACACGGATAAAGAGCGGGGTTTATAATTGTTTTGGCATTTTTATCAATATTACATTAGCAAGCGTTGGCTGAAACCAAATATCAAATCATAATTAAATCCTTTTAGCGTAATAAGTGATAAATATATATTATTTTTCATTGCTGTTATTATTTTCGTGATATGTAGAAAATATAACATTTAGTTGTTGTTATTTAGTCTTTATTGTACTCGCGAAAATGTCATACAAATAGAAATCGTTAATTAGAGTTATCTCCCTTAGGTATTCCGCCATTACGAGTCGGTATTGATTTGGTTTCTAATAATATTGCTTAAAACTTACAGAACAGAAATCAGAGTAGGCTCAGTCACCTAACAAAAGATGCCTTTCCCGCTGGCCTTTTACTTTAACAATGTAATCAGTTAACTTAAAACGAACAAATATTTCTCGTTAGTTTTCTTTACTTTTTGCTTCTTTTTTTTCTTTTTCCCCCCTTCACGTAGACAATTAACACCTGGGAAAAGCAATGACAATTCAATATCTATTTGTTCTTTGCGGGAAAGTAAAAAAAAAATATATATATATATATTCTCTTTCTAGATTAAGAAAGAGGTACTTGATCAAGTAATTAATAAACTGACACCTTCCCAGCTATTGCACCTCGAGGGGTTCAAATTACTCTCTCTCTATTTATTCATTCATTTCTTTGTTTATTTATAACCAAATCCATCGAGAATAAAACGAGCAGAAACCAATTACGTATTTTACAGAAATAGGCCACCTTAAGCAAAACTTCCAGTTAGTCACATAATCATTATTATTTTCTACTTTACGATTCGGCTGATGAAAAAGGGGGAAAAAAAAGCAATAAACACTGCCCTAAATAATTATTTAATAATACTAAATAAACAATTCTATATGAAATTGTAGTGAGTACGAAATAGCAATATCTGTATTTCAAATTCGGGCGAGCTAACGAAAAAAAAAAACGGTAAAAAATTCGCCTCCCTGTGCGTAATTTTCTTTGAACCAGTGAAAAACTAGTATTCGCAGAGGATTGGTGGCGAGTTGAGAAAAGATGGAAATGAATTCGCGAGTCTATGTATAATTTTCCTTGGATCAATGAAAACCTTGCCTTCACAGAGTTTTGCTGGCGATCTGAGAAAAGATGGAAATATATTCGCGAGCTTATGTGCAATTTTCTTTTGACCAATGAAAACCTTGCCTTCATAGGATTTTGCTGGCGAGCAGAGAAAAGACGGAAATAAATTCGCGACGCTATGTGTAATTTTCTTTGAAAAACTTTCATTCACACAGGTTTGCTAGTGATCTGAGAAGCCATGGAAATAAATTCGCGACTCAATGCGTAATTTTCTTTGGATCAATGAAAACCTTGCATTCACAGACGTTTGCTAGCGAGCTGAGAAAGATGAAAATAAATTTGAGAACTTATCGTGGCTTTGTTCATAGTTGGTATTGATAAATGTTAGATTTTCTTTTTTTAATTATTAAATCTTTCATTATTTTTAATCTTCTTACAAGTGGATGTAGTTGTATTTTCTGTGGATGTAGTTGTATTTTGTTGCGTTGGGGTAATGGATATTGATGAATCGGAGAGCCGATTTCGAATTCCAGTCGAATCACTTACATTCACTTACGTGCTAATACCCTTGAGAAAGGTATTAATCCTCTTCTTCTCCCTAAGCTATGGGTAAATAGCAGGACAGACCTGGTTCTATGATGACGGTCGTCTTCGAGTATAGAATCCAGAGGTTAGCAGCGAATATTTCGAAGACAAGCGTTGTTCAGTTTAGCAGTGGATATTTTGGTAAAAGTAGCAGAGCGTAAGCGGGCTTCTGTTATCTCTTCGCCTGGCAAGTTGGACGGGACATTCGGATATAGTAAACAAAATGGCCGCCTTTATACACTACGGATTGAATGTTCTACGTCTTCTGATTGGCTAACCTTCTATTGGTGGACTATAAAGTGAGTCAAGTCATTTGGGCTAACTCACTAGTAGATAAATATACTCAAAAAACTGCAACACCTTTCCCAAAATAAGTAAAAGTGTATAAACTTTCGACTTTTCGTCAAATTTATTGAAATAAATAACCTTCAGGAAATGTATGAATCAATCTCCTCACCTTGTATCTGGAAAAACATTGTTATTCGAAATTGAATTCTTAATGCAATATTCACTAAAAAAATACACTTAGAATCCTAATATGTTTTGGCTATAAATCACAGACAAAAGGTTGATAGGCCTTAAAATGGAAATCAATTAATCAACCAATCAATCGATCCGAACTTGTCTAGTATTGATATAACTGTGGTGAAATATCTATATATTTCCCATCATCTATATAAAACTTTTTATATATAAATATTTAAATGAAACTTGAATATATATATATATATATATATATATATATATATATATATATAGTTGTATATTTAGAATCCCAATTTTCGTTTATGCATGTTTCATTAAAAACGACAGAAAATATACATACGGTTAAGCTTTTTTATTTAATTTTTCTTGTGTTCGAACAAGATAACTTTCTTTTAAAACATTTGTGTAGAAACTGTCTAAATGTTCTATAGATTTCTGAGCACTTCATATGCTATACCTTTAGCCATTATCAAAAGGATGATTCTATTTTTTCGAATTAATTGATAAATTGCATATATGTATGTTTTGAATGTTGTAGAACTTTTTTCCTCAAATACAACAACAAAGTTTTGTTTTAAAAATATTTTTAAGAGTTGGCATTTTACTTTTTTTATTCACTTCCATTATTTTTAATCTTTTTTTACAGGTGGATGAAGTTATTATATTTGTGTTTTCTACTAGTATGTTTCTAATTGGAGTCTGGTAAGTTTTGTGTGTGTTTAAATGGTTTTAATGGAGCAATGATCAGATAGGTGTAACGTAAGACGTCTGGATAAAATTCTCTTTTTAAAGTTGTGTAACCGATGTAATTATTTATGAGTCCGGTTTGATCAGAAACACAGTTCCTTAAGGAGCATGAGAATATTTTTTCCAAAAAGTAAAATCTTTAACGATAAAAACAAACACAGTCAAAAAATTACATAAACATTTATAACAAAAAAACCAAATGCACATTAACTACAAACAAGACAAATATTTGCTGGGACATATTATAAAGAAATACAAAAAAAAACTGAGATATCTTTTGAGATAGATAGATAGATAGATAGATAGATTTTAGATAGATAGATTTCATAAAAAGACTGTCATAGATAATATTAAATTGTCTTATCAAGAAAATTCATTTTTAGATAGATAAAGAGAGAGAGAGGGGAGGAACGGGTTTAATTTCTGTAGATAAGAAAAACAGACAGATATAAAAAAAGAGGAAATTTGCTAACGGACGATATATATATATATATATATATATATATATACATTCAGAGAGAGAGAGAGAGATAGAAAATTAGATCTTCGGAAACAGACAATTTGCAAAAAGGAAGAAATGAGCGGATTGAGATAGATAGATAGATAGATAGATATGAAAAGATGTCATAGATATTAATTTGATTGAGATACCTTCAATAGATAGATCCAATAGATAGATAGATAGATAGATAAAATGAATAATTTGAGATATAGTTGGGAATATAGATGCATACCATAAATTATCAATAATGAAAAGATTTTGAAATTGATGCATACCATAGATAGATAGATAGATTTAGATAGATAGATTAGATAGGGAACAAACTGAGATAAATTTTTAAATTAATTACCATAGATAGATACGAAATAGATATTTTGATAGATATGATAGATAGATAGATAGATATAAATTATCAATTAAATTTGAGATTATGAACAGTCAGACACAGATCCAATATAGATGTCTTCTCGCCCAATTCACAAGGACGATAAATTATCAATTAATTTTTTTTAATTTGCACCACTTAGAGACCTTCACGAGATCAATATTTTGTCCAAATTTTATTGACAATTTGTTAACGGACGATAAATTATCAACACATTTTTAAATTAATTTCCCACCCAGTTTAACTTGTTAGTTTTTTTCTTGGTCAAACAATTTGAAAGGGACGATAAATCGATCAAATAATATTTTAAATTAGACCCTCACCAGACATTTTGGCACACTGTGATGTGATTTTGTCTTCTTAATGACAATTTTTCAAGAATGTTGAATCATCAATTAATATTTTAAATTAATTTCTAACCACAAGTATGGACGAAACCCAGTATTATGGACATCACGACAATTTAATAAAAAAGAAACGATAAATAGAAATTTAATATTTTAAATTAACCATGTCACTACAGACCTTCACGGAAAATATTACAGTCTTATCATAACAATTTGTGTGGTGAAATCATCAATTAATATTTTAAAATGATTTTATTTCCTCAGACCTTCAGTCAAATGCAATATTTTGTCTTCTTAGATGATCAATTTTTAAGGGACGATTCATTATGACGATTTTAAATTTTTTTTGCTTTAGGTGACCATTTTTTCAATATTTAGTCTGGATGACAACAATTTGCTACAAAGGACGATAAGTTTCATGGATGTGTATTTCAACACAATAGTTGGGAGAAGAATAGTTGCATTGATAATTTTCGCAAGGTTTTTTTGAATGATTGATTCGTTTTCTATGGTTTATCAACCTTTTGTAGGTTATTTAAAGCCAGAAAATATTTCTACATTTTAAGGATTATTTTTTGAGATAATAATGGTTTCGTGATATGTCTAACTCATTAACCCATAGCTATTATTATTGGTGTAGTCTCAAACCTTTCTCAATCCTATTTATAGACTTTATCTCGATTTGGAACATCTTCACAAATGTTCAATTATGTGATTAATTTCCATGGAAGAACTTAAGCAGAGAATCAATGAGACGTTGGATCAATAAGACGCAAGACATGCTACAGCGTGTTTTATAATAACTGTAATCAGGTCTTTTGACTTTTATGTGTCAGTTTGAAGTTGGCCTGTCACAAACTGAACATTATTTTGGGTTTTGTGAAATTGGTTATAAAATGTCATCTCTCAGTGATTTTGAATATCATATTCGAATTTTGATAAATAAATCTTTTCTTATCATGACGCCTATTTTTTTCTTTTTTGCCAGTTTGGGACACCCTGAGATTAGGTATTCAAAATTTTTAAATTATTTCATTTTTTTTATATTTTTATTCGTTTTCATTTCTTTAGCAACCTTTGTAGGTTATTTTTATAACGTATTTTCATTTTAAGAATACTGACAAAAAATAACAATGGTTTCAATGATAAAATCTTACTAATAAACCCATAGCTGGGAGAGAATCGATGTATACATGCCTTTTCAAGGGCATTACATCGTTTGAATATGATGAACAGACCTGGAATTTAAACGTCTACTGGATTCTTTTAATCACGACAGTAGTCATTATTTTTACACCAACCCACATTTCCTCGCTTGCATTACCTGGTATTATTATTGGTTATTATTTCCATTTGATTTTTTTTCAATCTCGACATTGCTTGGGTTCGGTGGTCAAGACGAACTTTCAAAACTTTTCGACATTTTTGCAAAATTATGTAAAAAAAAAAAAATAAATTAGAATCATATAATTTACATGGATAAATAGTTTATTATGAAGATGGACTTAAATAAATTTTTTATTTCTTTATCATAGGACTCTCTTTAAGGTTAGTCTAGGAATTTTTCCAAGTTTATGAAAATAAAATTGCGGCCTGGAATTGAAAATCCTCATGGGACATTTTACAGAATCACTTCAATATAAAAAAAACAAAAAAATTTGGTAAACATCTTAAAAGATACATTAGACGCAGTAAATCCTGAAGACACATATATACGAAAGCATATTCTGTTCTTGTGAAAAGATTTATCTATCAAAATTCAAATAAGCTATTCAAAGGGATATAGGCTTTATAACCGATTTCCATAAAATTGTTCAGGAAATGTCTATTATGTGATTTAAACAAAAGACTAGAGACATAACTTTTGCAGAGAATCAATCAATGAAACCGTGGAGCATGTTATTTCAAGACATGCTACAGAGTTTTTCAAAGAGCTGTATTTAAACAGTATGTCGTGTCTTCTTCAATTTATCTTTAAACTGAAATTTCAAAGCCAAAAATCGGTTAAAAAAATTATACATCCTTTTTTAAATATCCTTTTGAATTTTGATAAATAAACGTTTTATTTTCATCAAGACACCTATTTAATTTCTTATAGATTTTGGGACATATAGTTACTCAGGTAATTTTTAAAAATTATATCATTTTTTTACATTGATTGAATCGTTTTCAAAATAGCATGGTTTTTTAGGTTATTTAAAGCCATAACATATTTTTAGATTTTATGAATTAGCTTTTGAAATACTTAAGGTTTCGTGATATAAGCATTACTGATTAATCCATAGCTGATTAACCCATTTGTTTCAAATGTTATGAGCAATACACTTTTTTTTTTTTTTCACCGACTGGACAAATGCCCTTTCGTTGTGTCTCGTGATGAAAAAAAAACAAATTGTAAAAACTAGAAATTGAATTTTTAAATTTTTCTTTTAGGCATCTCAAAAGTTTAAAGTAATAAAGAACACTGGGATTATATCCTTGACGTTGGGTCGAAAGAATTTTATTATGGAGTGATTTCACAGTGGAGGCTTGTATTTGTACTAAGTCGGTCCTAAAATAGGTTCGACGTACAAAACGTTAGGAACTTGATATAATAGGTATAACGCAGTAATCTAGTTGTGGTGGCTGATACATTAATATCCGACTAACGGTCGTCCGGCATCGACTGACTGACCAACTCACTGAGCGACTTAGCGACTGACTTGTTACTCTTACTACTCCTACTTATTAGAGGTGGGAGAGACTATAGAACAGATGTGTTCCAGTATAACACTTTTTTGTGGCATGTCCTTTCAGAACTTGGGTGACCATGGCTTTCTACAATTTACTCTCCTTTCTAACGCTTAATAAATTTCGTCTTTTTGTTATCTCTCCAAAACCTTGTTCTGCCATCCATCTAAGCAAGACATGCTACAGCGTGTTTGGTAGGAGCTGGACTACCGTCTTGACGTGTATCGTGTCACAGATGGTGCGCATATTGAACATTTGTGAAGCTTTGTCGAATCGGTTATAAACCCAACATCCTTTTTAATATCTTATTCGAAATTTGATAAATAAATCTTTTATTGGTCAACATGATGCCTATTTAATTTCGTTTGCCTGGGACATGTAGTTAGTCAGGTATTCAAATTTTAAATTATGTCATTTTTTTTTTCATATTGATTGATTCATTTCCAAAGGCTTAGCAACCTTTGCAGGTTATTTAAAGCCATAAAATATTTTCAGATTGTAAGGATTTTGCGGGACGATGATAATGATTTAGTGATGCAAGTCTTACTAATTAATCCATAGCTGGAGGAGAATTTGTGGATTCATACCGTTCCCGAGGCTAGTTGCATTTAACGAATCCAACTGGAAATGGAACACGGTTCTACGATTAAAGTTTCCGAGTCGTTATCCTTTACACTACCCACGCATCTGAGCTTACAGCACCTGATATTCCCACGCGGTCACTAATCTAGGTAATCTAGGTACTGACTAGGCTCGACGTTGCTTAACTTCGGTGGTCATACGGGAACCGGTGTTTTATCGTGATATGGCTGTAAGATTTTTATTATTGTTAACCCTATACAAGATGTAAGTGCCACTCGGGTAAATGCAACAGCAATGATAATATTAGTTGATTCCTTATAAAGAAGCATTTGATATTCATTAACCAAGCAACCACTATTTCAATCGAAATTTATAAAATCTATCTCTTAAAACATCTTTTTCAGGAAAATAGTTTTCTCCCGTCCAGTAGCTGTTATCGCTCTTTTACAGTATCGATGAGGGTTTCCTTTCTGCCCTTTTGTATGAATCATTTTATAAAATCAGTATCCTCGTTGTCATTGCATTTTTTCTTCGTGTTAAATCCATTTTAGTTGTTGCAATTTAAAAAAAAAAGTGATTTCTTTTATTTGATAAAATTCTTTGTGATGCCAGTTCACAAAATTCGAATAAGGAACGTTCTTGGTATGACCTACAGGATTTATTCGTTGGAAGCCATTTTTAACCATTCATCTGAGAAAGGTGTTATATAGAGCAGACAGTTTACGTCAGTCATGGGCAATGTGGAGCCCGCCGGCCACATGTATCCCGTTCTGCTTTATGAAAGGCTCGCCGATTTCCATGAGGAAAATAAGTTTTTATTAAAATTTTGTTTATTCCGTTTTGCCCTCACTTGTTCACTCACATTTTCTCATACATAATAAATACGCATGCGTAAACAATGATTAAGCATAACGTTTCTTGAATTTTTTTAACTTTGCGATGGAGATAACATTTTCATCATTTTAAACGATTGGTGATTTTCGCCTGTAAATATCATTTGTTTTAGAAATAAAACGTTCGTAATATTTTTTTTTTTTTTGTCTGGAGAAGATATATATTTTTTTTTAAAGAGAAACATACTTATTTTAAGAGAAGAAATATATTTTTTAATTTTTACTTTTTTGTTTTTATTTTAAAATGAATAAATAAGAAACGAATCACATGCAACAGTGTGGGTCAACCGCTGTCATCATACTTATTATAAAACCCAGGTTGTGTGTGTGTGTCTGTTCGTTTATATATTGGATCGGATTTCCTACATTTTTCAACCGATTTCAACAAAACTTCACAGGACTACGTAAAATTACCTTGCGGTGGTTCTGACAGCGTCAAAAATTGGAAAACACAATTGTTTTTGCACGAAATCAATTTGAAAACACGATTAAGAGGCATCACTCGCCAGAATGAAAGGGAGACAACTCATATCGAGTTATACTTATTATAAAACCCAGGTTGTTTGTGTGTGTGCTTGTTCGTTTATATATGGGATCGGGTTTCCTACATTTTTCAACCGATTTCAATAAAACTTCACTTTTTTTTTGGCAGGTAGTGTTTCTTATTGTCCCCATAACACTTTTTTTTTTTATTTTTACATTCAGAATGCTTTTAATATTCCATTTACAAGACAATTGTTTATAATAAAATTCTATTCAATCGATAGACTCATAACGATTGAAAACAATGTTTTTGTTTGAGTTTGGGTTTGACCAATTCGTAAAAAAAAAAAACAAAAAAAACAAACAAAAAACTAATTAAGACATGCGTGTCCGTCAACCTTAAACGATAATCTTTGTCAATTTTATTTTTCAGTCTTTATGAAGGTCGATACTTGATCTATCTCTTACTGTTACATCCCAGAGCAACGCCGGGCTCTACTGCTAGTCTGTGATAAAATTATACCGGGACTTTATTTTTGTAATTATTAAGAAATCTTTTCTTAAAAACCTTTTTACCATTTCTATGCCAGATGCTTACGCGTATGTTATTCTGTGATGAAAATGGCTGAGACAGCTTCAACGAAAAATTATATTTAATCTTTTTAGTATTGCGTTCGGTAAAATTTGACTATGACTTTTTTTTTAGATATTTCTGGACGGGTCTGCTGCTATGTATGACATCCGTATGAAAGTCTTGATCTGGCTCCGATTTCAGGTTAATGATTTAGTTTAGTAAAATTTTGAGTTATTAGACGAGACTAATCCTATTGTATTTTCAATTTCCTTATCTTCTGTAGTAAATTCGTTATATACGCCGATGTATTTGTACTGTTTAGTATTTACTAATTCCACATCCAGAATCTTTATTGTCGATTCAGGGTATACTCCATCACTTTTTTCATTCCAATTCCAGATAATAGTTTCTGTTTTGGAATCGGGTTGTCTTGAATCCTATTTCTTGGAAAAGTTATTAGATGTTGTTAATTTTCTGTTCAAGATCATTCATATCCCAACTAAAAACAGCTATGTCATTGGCATATACCCTTCATTATCGGTGTGGTACCTTCCAGATGATGCTCAAAAAAATAACATATCAACATAATAATTTTTATTATTCTGTAACTGTACGAATAACTGAAATACAATTAGTAAATTACACACACACACACACGCACACATACACACACAGACACACACACACACATATATATATATATATATACACATACATATGTAAGCAAATATATGGGTATAGATCCGACAGCATGAAGAAAAATATACGGAAAAACAAACAAAAATCCTAATATGCAATTATGCTGTTTTAATGTTAATATAATATCAACATCGGACGTTTCGGTCTAGTAGACCATCTTCAGGACATATTCATAAAACATAATTAACATTAGACTATATTCAATTCAACATGAAAAGACGATGGACATCATTTTTGAATAGTCTTACTCTTATGTCTATCTAACCAATGAAAACAAACAGCATAGATTTCAAAATCTAAAAACCTTTCCTGCGGGTTCCCTTATTCCGAAAATAATTCGTTATCAGAATTTGTCAAATTATAACCCTTTTGTTTTTTGTTCCTTTTCTAATATATATATATATATATATATATATATATATATATATATATATATATATATATAAAATCCACACACACACATATATATATATATATATATATATATATATATATATATATATATTGGCTTTTACAAAGTAATTATGTTTTACCAGAAATGGTATAAAAAGAGATGTAAATTCATTTGAAGATTATTTAGGAAATATATAATCGATTTCACTTTCGACTTCCGCTTCCCAACCGGAAAACAACTTTCAATTACACTTTAATTTCATATTAGAAGTAATCTGGGATTTTACCCGACAAAAAAAAAAAAAAAAAGTCTCTACATTGTTTACGAAGGTTCTTCCTCTTATGAATGTTCTAGTTAGATAGAAACCTCTCCAGTGATGCTCCGTTCATCTTCCTTGGCTCCTACTCCTACTCCTCTTTCTTTCTTTTTCTTTTGCTTCTTCTTTTTATTCTTCTTTTTTTTTCTTCTTCTTTTTCTTTTCTTTCTTCTACTTCTTTTTCTTTTTCCCCTTTTTTTTCTTTTTTCTTCTTTTTCTTCTACTGCTTCTTTTTCATCTTTTTTTCTTCTTCTGATTTTTTTTATCTTCTTTTTGCTTCTTTTGCTTCTTCTTTATCTCCTGTTCCTTTTTTCTACTTCTTCTTCTTCTTCTTCTTCTTCTTCTTCTTCTTCTTCTTCTTCTATACGCCACATCCCATATAGACACAACTGACCATAACTTCTTATCCCTTGTGGTTCTCAGCAGTTTTCGACTTCTGCTAAAGCTTCCGCTCCTCTATCCGTCAGCTATTCATGCAAGTCCCTCAGGTAGCAGATTCACGGCTTTCTTTTTTCTCTCTTGCCCTCAATATTTGCCCTCAATGTTTTGTTTTTTTTTAATCCCTCCCTTCTCATTATGTATCCAAGGCATTTCACCTGACTTTTTCTGGATCTGAACATAAGCGTTCTTTTTATTCCCATTTTAATCCTCATCGTTTACTCGCTCCGTCCATAGAATTCTCAGTATCCTTCTGTAGAGCCACATTTTTGTTGCCTCAAGTTTTTCCGCACTAGTGGGGTAATTTACTCTCCTTTCTCGCTGTTAATAACTTTTACCTTTTTGTCATCTCTCCCATATCATTCGCTCTGGCCCAATTACCTTCAATATTTCTTCTGAGTATCAAAATTACCAAGCTCTCTTTCCTCATTATGGTTTGGTTTATTTTGTTCTATGGCATGGATAATTTACTACCAACAAGATTTTTTTGGATAGGTTTGTATGAAAAGAATATGTATACTTTGTAAGAAATCAGTTTGTAGATCAGGTTTCACTGGTGTTTATTTGTAAAAAGGGTTTTTGTCAAGAGTCAAATGTATTGATGGTCATTTTTAAAAAAATATATTGCTTGTAATATATATTTTTCTCTTTTCAAAAATATATAGCTAGTAATATTTTTTTCTTCAAAAATACATTGTTGGTAATATGTTTTTTCAAAAATGCATTGCTGTTGATATTTTTTGAAAAATGTATTGCTGGTATTTTTTTTTTCAAGAATATATTGCTGGTATTTTAACTATAAATATTTTATTTTTATGATTTCATGGTATTTAGACTTCAGTTTGGGGGTTAACTAATTGCCCTTAGATGGGACCCTATGAGGTGCTACTACCGCGGGTCAGCAATTAAGACCTGGTTCCACGTACCTCAGAACCTCCTAATCAGAGTCCTTGCTGTCAGATGTAGTTCCTCATTATGCGCCAGAGAAATTTCAACTCTCTCTTCCTAATATTAAGGATAAATATTCTTTTTGTATCCATTGTCTCGGGAACTTCAACGTTGTTCACATGTTCGGTTCATGCTATTCTCAGCATCCTTCTGTAAAACGATATTTCTTTTGCTTCAAGTCTCAACTTCATATGTGAGTAGATTGACCGGCATTCACTGCCATAGAAGAAGACTGATACCTCATAGCAGTTCAATACTATGCTTTTTCTTTCTAACGGTATGTGTCTGTTTCGAAATACTTTACTCAGTTTTTGAAAGACATTCATACGCTTTCCAAGAGAAATACGTGAAAGAAAATGTCATGGACTCGACTGGAATTGAACCTCGACTCGCTGATTTCTCGTTACTGAAGACATTAACCAAATCACCACACGTGCATCCCTATATAAAAAAAAAAATTAAACCAAAATTGTCAAATTGATTAATCTCTGAACCGTTGTATCTTAGAAATGATTAAAGATATCTTACTGGAATTCTCTTTGCTTTTTATAACACTATTGGACTCTACATTGAGCAATAAGAATGTGTAATTACTATCTGAGCTTAACAGAAGAATAGTGATGAAATCGATCACATACCTTAATGACACGCTCATCATTAATTAAACATAGCTAAGGATCAGAAGCTCATGAAGGCTTGAAATTATTATTCCTGATTATTATTCCCGGATCATTTTCCAACTGATTCAAAATGAACTTCGCCCTCTCTAACCTTCTAACTTTCTATCCTAGAGTAAAATGGTGCCTCACAAGTTTCACATACGACTTACTTTTCAAGTCTTTTTTTATTGCTCTTTGGATTGTCATAGTCTAAAACTCCTCTCTCACGTGCCAAATTTCTTATGGATTGAAGCGAATCTGCTAATTGATCTTTTTAGCTGCTTGTTTTTTGCGTGAGGAACCTGCCCTCAAAGTTTCTAAAAGTATTTTTGATACACCATATATATATATATATATATATATATATATATATATATATATATATATATATATATATAGTTTATGAAAAACTAGGTAATCCGTATGGGTAGACACAAGGGGATAAAATCTAGAGAGCTCAATGTAAATCCAGAGCAAATAATTTAAAAAAAACAGACCACTTTAAGGTTCCATGTAATAAATTATTTCACCACATTATATTTTTTAAAAGGACTGCGGATCATCAGACTTTACTTCCAAAAAAAAAATGAAAAGAAAATTTATATATTTTGACGGGCCGTATTAAATATTAAACAAACTTTAAAAAAATGTTTTTATTTAATATAATATATATATATATATATATATATATATATATATATATATATATAACACACACAATTATATATTTAACATAAAAATTGTCCAAATATATTTTATATATAATATGGTATACGCTACAAAATGTTTAATATCTAAAAAAAAAATTAAACTAATTGAGTTTCCTTCTTCCAGGTTTTCAGAGAAGATTTTTAACCGTCTTGACAACATTTGTCGTAAAGGATCACTAAAAAAAAACCTTTGAGTTATTCAACTAGAAAGAGAAAAGTTTAAAATCGTTTTGTGTCAGCCCCTCCATGTCTTCCCAACTGAGCAATGGTGAGAGGAAAATGATCATTCAGGCCTTCAGGAATGGTACCAACGTTCATACTCTGACTTCCATCTTCAATGTCCATTCAAGAAACATCAAGAGAGCGGGGAATAAGTTTTAAAAAAGAGGGAAAAGTAGAAAGGAAAATTGGTTCAGGAGCTCACAACAAGAAGAGAGATCATCATTTCAACTTAGAACTAAAGAGAACAATTAGAAAAGTTTCAAATCAATCCATATGACGTTTGGCACTTGAGAGAGAAGTTTCAGAGATGTCAGTCCAAAGAGCAGTGAAAAAAAGACTCGAAAATGAAATCGTAAGTGTAAGGCGTGAGGAACCTTGCTGCTCCAGGACAGAAATCTACAGGAGACCGACATTATTTTTCAGACACTTTATTTTTTCAAGTTTTAAGTAGCATAGGCAGTCTGTACTGTTTTAGTGTAATGGCAATAACATTTAAAAACTGTTTCAATACTACAAATGGAAAAGCAGAATTCAAATTAGAAGTATTTTTATTTTTTTACAAATTTTCACATTACACAGGCGACAGTATTTTTCAGATATTGCAGAAACAATGCTAATAGTTTATGGCAGCATCCTTTTTTTCAATGACTTCTATCAGTCTATCTTCATAATGTTCGTACATATTGATAATAAACGTCTCTTCGTGTTTCTAGCAGTCTATTTTTTAGCATCTTGTATGCGCTGCCACAGTTCAGCCTCTCTGGTTATTTCTGGCCCGTCGTAAACAAGATCTGCAAGCATTTCCCATATGTTTTCAATTAAATTTAAGTCTGGACTTCTTGGAGGCCATTCCAGAGTAGTTATATTTGCTTCACATCCAATTTTTCACTGATTTGGCCACATGGATGCTGCAGTTATCTTGCTGCAAAAATAAAATTACTTCCCATTTCTTTTTTCTATGAGTGGTAGGGCTCTATTTTCCAAAAGTTCTCTGTAGCTCAAGCTATTTTGACATCCTTTTTAACCACTGAGCCACAAGTTTCCATTCGGAAATACCATACCCCAAACCATGACTCCTCCTCCTCCCATCTGTCTCTTGTTGAGAATAACAGGTTCAACTTTTCTCGACCATGTACACCACCCGTCAGATCCATCGAACGTAAAACGTTTTTCATCAGTAAATATCACTTTCTTGAAGTCGACATGGTTTTTGTTATCCATCTTTTGGCGCTTCCCAGCCTTGCCTCCTTGTGTTTTCTCGTTAGTGTAATTCTTTTCTTGATTTTAGCATACTTAAGTCCAATTTCGTGTAGCTTTCTTTGTACAGTTCGAACACTGACGTCAAGTTCATTTCTCCTTTACTTTTTTCATTGTCACCTTTTCTCCAGATCATAACAACCTTTTTTTTTTCCTCTTCATTCTGCTTTCTTTTCTCTTGGAAATTGTTTTTTTCCATCCTCTCTTCTTCTTCTTCCGCTCATAGTCTGTACTTATCATGTATTCAACTGTTGACTTCGGTAGCTTCATCTCAGCGGTGATCTTTCGGATGCTGAGCCCGTCTTCTCTCTTCTTTTCGACCAAACTGATGACTTCTTTTGAATGCATTCTTCTTCAGGATTTTAATACGTTTTCGCAGTGAATGGTAAAGATACTCAAATGTAATAGTCAGGGTACAATTTACCTGCAGAAAATTTGCATATTGTAGACGTTCGACGACTAAATCATTAAAAAACCCGGAATTTGTGTCATGTCCGAAAAATAGTGTCGCCTAAGTTGAAGTAAAAATAAAGAAAACATGAAACCAAAGACAAACCTATCAATCAATGTTCATACCATTAATGGACAGTTAGTGCTGAACTACCTACTCATCAACACAAAAGCTCTCGGCAGCAAAAAACACCTTTAAACACACTTTTCAAAGTGTGTCCCAAAAATAGTGTCGGCCCCTTATATAAGAATTTGAAGAGAGGGTGAGGAAAATTCAAAAAGATGTAAAATGAAAATTTGAATAAAATATATATATATATATATATATATATATATTTTATTATATATATATATATATATATATAATAAAATAAAAAATGACAATAGTGTTTTTAATTGCTGATATGTTTCGTCCAATAAATTTTATCAAAGCAAAATACATCAGCAATTACCATTTTTCTATTGTATTTATTCATAAATATTGTCTTCATCTACCGATTAAATCGGAAAAATTTTAAAAAAATATATATATATATATATATATATATATATATATTATTTTCCTTCTGATCCTTAGTCATGATTATTTAACGATGAACGTGTCATTTTCGTTGATGATTTATTTCATCGCGGTACTTCTGTTAAGCCTGGCGAGTAATTATACCTTTTTTTAATTTAACAAATGGACAATTTTGATTTTACACGATTTGGACAATTTTGCTGTTACACCCGGTATAGCTCGAGATTCTAGACAAAATTCAGAGAACGGCCCGTACTGGAATCGATCCTGACCTATCCATTTCGATTTCACTCGTTTTCTCACCGACCTAATATTTCCCTTCTTTTTAACAAAAATAAGAATTGCAATTGTTCTGATGAGCTGTTCTCCTTGGTGTTTTGATTGCATGAATTTAAGCATGCTACTAGATTGGCCACCAGGTTTCACACGTTTTACTGCCGAAATAGCGATATGCAATGAATTCAAATATGTCCTACTCTCACTATTAATTTTCCCGCTTTTTGACCTCCCCCCCGTTTTCTTCCTTTCCTGCCACCTACAGTCTTCAAAAATTAAAATCCAACGTCTTCTGTCTTCCATTAAAGTTTATTCTTTTTTTCTTCTTCTTAGAGTTCTTGCTGTTCAATGAATTTTTCAGGATTAATAATCTTCAAATATCAGTAACTTTTTTCGTCGTAGTGATTTATTGCCTTATTTATGAATTGAAATGATAAAAAAAATACTTGTTAGTGAAACAACAGGAACAACAAAGAGGAGTCTACAGGGCCAGTGTTTTATCTAAGAATTCCAGTGGCATCTACCTATTCGCACTTTTCTATAAGATTCCTGCATATTCTCTCTGGACAAAAATATGGATGATTCTTCTCTAGAATAAATACATCAGAGCATTCACCAAAAATTTAGCAAAAGGCTACTAGCAGTTTTGATGGCATCATATAGGACTGCAGACATCAGAATAAATATTCTCAAACGCAAGTGTTTTCAAATAGGTGTATTAACTGATATAAATTGATAACTAGTTAAATGAATTTCCATAAATAACTGAGTGTACAAACAGAGCGTTAAGTCCGTGTTAGACGGAAAACCGATAATATTCTGTCTTCTCTATTGTAGATGACTCTCTGTGTTTGAGCACCAAAGTGTAATTATCATTGAAAGGTTTCAGTATTTGTTTAAGTCGTTTGCAATTCAACCAATCATCTTTGTAATTTTTTGATGATTTTATCAATTTCGTCTATTCACTTTTTTTTGATATTTTTGGAAATATGAATTATAGTTGAATGAGAAAAAGCGATGTCATTTGGTTTAAATTTTGGGGAAATTATTTTTGTACATTGGGAAAAAAATATGAAGTAAAAAATAAAGGGAGGAGGAAAAGAATAAAATATCATAGACAAGGGGAGAAGAATTTAATCAAAAAAAACATGATAGATTTTTTTTATTTTTTTTTTTTTAAATGACACAAAAAATAAAGTAATTTAGGTGAAGAGAAAGGAAAGAACAGATATGGAAATAATTTTTAAAAATAAACACGGAATGGTTTTATATTTTAAAGAAATATAATTAAATACATTAAATATATCATTTAAAATATAGAATATATATATATATATATATATATATATATATATATATATATATATATATATAGATATATATATATATATATATATATATATATATATATATATATATATATTAATTTATATATATATATATAAATATATATATATATATATATATATATATATATATATATATATATGTAGGTATAAATATGAATAAAAATATATTGTTCCTTTGTATTTTTGTTTTATTTTAAGAAGATTATATTGAATACATTAACAGAGTCTTTATTATAATAATATTTTTTTGTTTAAAATATGATTATATATAAATAAAGAATATATTTTTAACAAAAAAATATATATATATATATATATATATATATATATATATATATATATATATTGAACAATAAAAATATTAAAAATTAAAATCTTCAGACACACTGGGTTGTAGATTAATATTCTTTCGTTTTTTTTATTATTATTTCATTTAGATTCCTCGATTTAGTTTCGGCCAAAATGGCCATCATCAGGAGAAGAAATATTTCTGCTTGCTGGTAGCAGTGAACTACAGAAATGAATGTCTTGATGGAGAAAATGAACTTTTTGTCTGTAGTTTTCATTTGTTTTTTTTTTTTTTTTTATTTTTTAACATGAATTTTTAACATTCCTTGTGTTGGTCAAACAGTCTCTTTTAAGTTGTTATTTGAGATAAGAGCTGGATGGATCCATGCTTCTCTGAATTCCCTGGTCAGTTTGACAGTTTTATTGGTCCTGGAGAGGACATATATATATATATATATATATATATATATATATATTTTTATATATATATATATATATATAAATATGAAAATATATATATATTTATATGTTATATATTTACTATATATATATTTATACAAATATAGAGTATATATATATATATATATACTTTAAATATATATATATATAGAATCCTCCAAATATATATATATATTTTTTTATATTATGTTACTATATATATATATATATATATATATATATATATATATATAGCAATTATATATATATATATATATATATTTTATGAAAAGATTTATAGAATGCTATAGATAAACAAATAGACAGGGAATGTCAGAATGTCTTTTTATTTTTTTAATGTTCGAAAATTTGTTTTAATAAGAAAAAGAAAGAAAAAAAAAGAAATAAGGTTTCACAAAAATAAAAACAAAGCCACTTTCCCAAAGAAAAAGATAAAGAGAGTTTAACCTCCCAAAAAACAGAAAAAAACAAAATTGATATAAAATTAAATTTTGAAATGCAAATCAAAGGCAAAAATAGAACCAAGAAATTCTCATAAAGAAAAACTAAAAAAAACCGAAAAAAAAAAATCAAATAAGACAAATTGATCTAAAATTTATTTAAAAGAAAATACTTAAATTCCCAAAAAGACAAAGAAAAAAAAGCAAAAACTAAAAGTCCCTTAAAAAAGGGAATTTTTACAGAAAAAATTTATTATGCTTAAAAAGCCAAAAATCATGTGAAAAACGTCTTATCATAATAAAAAATTCTTATATAGAAATGGTTTTTAAGAACATTCATCTGAATTTATTTGTAAAAAAAGAAATAAAAATATATGAAAAAAAATATAAAAATCTGATATATAAGCACTTTCTAAAGTAAAAAAAGAAAAAAAAAACTACAAACAGGTCCAAAAAAAAAATTGAAAAAAAAAAGAAAGAAAAGAAAAAAAAAAATATCAGTGAATACTTGATCTTGTAAATTCAATGCCATAACGCGTAATCAAATGAATTAAAAATCATTTACACAGTTTTGAGAAAAAAAAAAGGAACACGAAAATTGATTTATTTAAAAAAAAAAAAAGAATAGAATGCATTGTTGATTGAATTGGAGAGAACAAAGAAATAATCAAGTAAACTTTCAAAAAAAAAACAAAATGGTTCAACCATTAAATAAATAAGAGGACAAATTTTTTTTTTGTTCAAAAAATTAGAAAAAAACAGATTGTAAATACTCTGAAAAAAAAAAAAATTCATCATTTCAAAAAAAAAAAATTTTACAAAATGTATTTTCAAAAGGTGTACCCAAAAAGACTTAATTCAAAAATGAAGTTAGATAGTTTATAAAAAGGAATAAAAGAATGCAGAAAAAACACATTTCAAAAAGGATTTTCTCAAAAATACCGGTCAATTTCTGATAGATGAAAGAAGATATATATATATATATCGACAGTTCTTTGACTATTTGTATATAAAATGAAAAAAGAAACAAATTTCCGCTTTCAATCTTGGAAAAAAAAAATTGGGATGAAATCAGGACAAAAAATAATGACAGATATTTTCTTTTTTAAAATTAAAATTTTCTGAAAATATAGTATAAACAAAGTTGAAGCCTGTTAAAAAAATTTTAAAAAAATTAAAACTATGGATGTCGAAATAAAATATATATGAAGAGAAGAATTGCAAACTGAATACAATAAGTATAAAATTTGTAGAAGAAAAAAAATAAAATAAAATAAATTTCATTATTAAATTAAAATATAAAAATAATAAAAAAAGATTTTTCAATTTAAATTTAGAATAAAGAAAAAACTTATTCATCGAAAAAAAGATTTTATAAAAAGAAATCGAAAAATTTTATATCTTATTGAAAATCAAATATTAAAAGCATGAAACTAAATAAAATAATGTTTAAGATTAATTTTTACATTTCATTTTTCAAAGACATATTTAAATAAATATGGTCCCAATAAAAAAAGAAAATTGATGAATTAAATTCTGAAAAGAGTTCATCGTATAACATTTTAATTTCATAAAAATGAATTTCGATTTTCATAAAATTAAAAATGGAGAATAATAGATATAAAATACATTTTCTAATATTTTTAAAATCAGACCTTTTCAAAATAAAATATCTCATTCATTTTCTCGACATCCAACGAATACTGAAATTTTTTAAAATTCAGACAGTTATTTGATTTTTGCAAGAAGTTTCGAATCAATATGTTTTCACCGACAAAAATTCAGCGAAAAATATTATCTAATGTTTCCGTTTTCCTGTATCGATTTCAAAATTTCAAATCATCAATTTTGAATTAAAAACGTTTATAAAAGGTTAAAGAAATATATATATGTTTAAATAAATAATTTATAAGTAATAATCAATTTGGGTCTTCTTTCCTTGTAAAAATTCATAAAGATTTTGACGTAATTTTTTGTTTTTATGAAATTAAATTTTTCTGCATTTTACATCAGATAATCATGGTATCAATTCATATTTTAGTTCGTTCGTATTACGTGGAAGCGCAGGTAACGTCCTTACGTTATATAAAATAGGTTAAAAAAAAAAAGAATCATCTAAAGCATGGAATTTATCTCAGTATGTTCATCATTTATTAAATGGGATCCTATAAACTCAAGAATGTTTTTTTTATAAGATCTTTCAAATCCTTATTTGATATGTAGCGGAATGAACATTAAAAAAAATTAAACTAATATATAAGGATAATATTCATAGAGAATAAGTTTTTAGTAATGTCACACATAAATATATATATATATCCGCAAATATGTGAGTGTTTATTTATGTGTGACCAGGTGAATATTGAATGTAATTATTCTGTTACAAATAGTTTTATTGGAATGACTTTATTGAAACTGATTGTCTGGTAAGGAAACCCAAATAACTTTTTTTTTATAAGTAAAAGTTTGCAGAACAAAAAAAGAAAGTATGGGAAAATACAACAGAGAAAAGATAGGAATGCGATTTTCATACAGCAATTTTGGGGTTGAATAATAAAAAATTTTTTTATTTATTAATCATATATGTTGAAACTTTTTCTTTAGATTTTTAACGAGACATTTTTATATTGATATTAATGAAAAATATATATCAAAAATTTGGTATAATAAAAATATCGTTCAGCAATATTAGCAAAAAAAAAAATTAGATGATCATTTTTGTCAAAAAGTTGTATTGAACAGCCTAAAAGTATTTCTTGGTTTTTAAATTTGTATTAAAAAAGGGGTATTAAAACTTAAAAAGAAAAATCAAAATTTTATTTAAAATTTTTTTTTTTTTCGGTTATAGAAAATTTAAATGAGAAATTCAAAGTATAAAACAATTTTTTTTCAAAATAAAAAAACATTTTATTGCAATATTTCAGAAAAAAGTTTCCATAGTAGGAACATTGTTGAAAAACGTAATATGTGTGTCACATTTTAAAGATTACTAGCTTCACTTTAACATTATATATATAAATATACTTATATATATAATCATATTTATAATATATATTAAAAAATTATATATACAATATAATATAAATATATAAATAAAATATAATATATAATATTATATATATATATATATATATATATAATCCTAATGAGAGAGAGAAAAAAGAAAAAGAAGAACAAATTGAAAGGGCATTACAAATATTACACCTGAATTAAAAAAAAAAAAACTCTTAAACATTCAGAAAGCAAAATAATAAAATCTAACAAATTTCAAACATGGCCACAAGCCCAAAGAAAGATAAAAGAGTTTTTTTTAATAATGAAAAAACAGAGATAAAACCAAAATTGATATAAAAATAAAAATACAGAAATCCAAAGAACGGAAAAAATAGACCAAGAAGCATTCTCATAAAAGAAAAACTAAAAAAAAACTAAAAAGAAACAAGAGAAAGACAAATAGATATAAAATTCTTAAACAAGATAGTTGAATGTTCCAAAAATGAAATGCGATAACGTTTCAAAAAACTGATTTTGAAATTTTTCACAGAATCTTTTCTTAAAATATTGAATTCCGTCATTGATTTGCAGTCCATATTTAATTTTATAATATTTTACAACTCATTGATATTTATTCACTCATATTTAACCTTTTTAAAGTAATATTGATGATTATGATATGTTGAATATTGAAATGGATAATTAGACATATTTTGTTCAATTCAACAAGAAAGTTAACCTAAGATTCAAACAAGGCTATGAATCTATAAAATCGACACAACCAGTGCATTTTATTGTTAATCGGGTTATCGATATTAACCATGTTCACCATAGTCTATGAATATAGAATACAGCGCAGTACGTAATCTGTTCAATGAAAACAACGTTAAAGATTAATACTCACGAGTCAGACACTCTACTGAATCTGACTATATCGCCAATACCACCAGCAGCTGTTCCGTAATTTTTCATTTCTTCGATATCAAAGGCTGGCAGTGAATATTCGAAAAAAAAACATGGCTGCCTTTATACACGTCGCATTGAATATTTTGAGCCTTCTGATTGGTTAACCCTTCTATTGGTGAACTACGGTTCTTCTTTTGATTTCTGTTTGAATATTATCTGGAATAATGTTTTGTCAAAAAAACAAAACTGTAAAAGAAAAACAATCAACGGGCCTCGGGTAGAAATTATGGCGGAGTCCCAAAAAAGGGTGTCAACGGAAAAATGTACTCCAAAAAATCGGCCTGTAGAAACCGGCCTAAAAGGTTACTACGACGAGTTAAGGCACAAATATAGGAATTCACCAATGGAAACGAACTCCTAACTATTAAGGAAGTGTTTGATGCGGTGAATGTCAAGACTATTTCCTGCTGACGTCCGACATTAAAAATCGGAGTTTAACTGGTGTCAGCAGGAACGGCGGAAGAGGCCCTTAAAAGCCTCAACATAGCGCCGAAAAAAATTCTGGCAAGGAGAACAAGAGCACTGTGGGATCTGTTGATGGCAACAGAAGAAGACGCAAAGAAGCTAGCGGGAATGTTTTCACGGCAAAAACCTTAAGCTACAAACGGAGTATATGGGCACCCGTAGAACAAACGTGACAGTACATGGCGTGCCCGTAGACATCACCGAAGACCGGCTGGGTTTTTTTTCGCCCAGTACGGGAAAGTCGAGAAAGTAGCAGCAATCATGAGCAAGACAGGCATTGCGACGGGAGATGTTTCCCTAGAAATTACGTTAGACCAGGAGAATTTCAAAGACATACCCAACACAATCTTATGCAGAAAGCGGCGGATGTTGGTGGTGGTGGAGGGACGAAAAACCTACTGTTGGGCATGTGGAATACTGGGACACATGGCCAAGGCGTGTCCTGGCAAAAAAGTGACCCTGCAACCAACAGCAGTAGTAGCCACAACATCCCCAAAAGCAACTGAACCCAGCAAAGCTCAGGATGACGGGTGGAAGGAAGTGGTGGCAAAGGGACGTAAGCAAAAAAGCGGGCCCTCACCCTCGCAGAAGGAGGAGCCAGTCAAAGCTACAGCCACCCAAGCAGAAACCAGCCCAACAACCAGCACAACAAACTGTACAACAACCCAAGGATAAGCAACAGAATCAACAGAAACAAAACAGCAGTTACAAGATCAACAGAGACCAAAGAGTCCGGAAAAGAAAACAACACAATGGAAGTGGAGGAAGTGCCTCCCTAAACGGTCCGCCCCTTGAAAAGGAACCGGGAGGAAGATGAGGAAGAAGAAGAGGAAGAAGTGAAAGAGATTCACAGACTTATTGGACAAATTAGTGGGGAGAGGGGCAGAGAAATAACTAGAAGTATATCCACCCCACTTCCCCAGCGAAAAGAAAGGAAACAGTCCAGCAGGTAGGAGCCTCCCTCCTTCCCTGTCTCGATTTCCACTCCCTCCTACCACTCCCACTCCTCCGCACACACCTACTCCTACTGCTTTAGATCCCTTCAACACCCCAACCATCCCTCTCTACCCGACCCCTTCATCCACTCCCACCCCACCACCCCCAGATAGGGGAAAAAAAAAAAAGAATTTTCGGAAAGTCGAAGAAATTTGCAAGGTGGACAAGGGAGAGATCGATAAAAAACCTTTCCGCCCGCAAAAGATCTCTATTGGGACCTCTACTTAAGCTGTCCTCTGTCGATGGCAAGTCAACCGTCCTGATGAAGGTTTTTTCCTTTCTCCTTTTTTTCGGCAAAAAGGGGCTAAAAAGCGCTCGAATGTAGGGAAAAAGGGATGGGGAAGGTCCCGTTCCGGCCCCGTTGGGGATTCCGGATCAAAAACCCCCTTTTTTGGGGCCCGGTTTCGGGGACTTTTTTTTTTTCCCGGGGCCCCTTTTTAAGGGGGGAAAAAGGGGCCGATCGGGGGGAGCCCTGGGGGGTTTATCTGGGAATTCAAACCGATTTTTTATGAAAAAGGGGGGGGGCCTTTTTTCCCCCTTCGGGGATAAATTTTAAACCAAGGTTCGGGGGGGATCATTCCAGAGGGGTTTTTATGTGGGGAACCCGGGGTGGGGGGGGGGGGAAATTGGGGTTT
>CAHIKZ030001910.1:0-47500 GCA_903632075.3 Acanthosepion pharaonis
TTGGAGAATTAATCCCCCATTGAACCACTGCTAGAGGGTAGAGGTCTTCACAATACCAAGCACCTTATAACTTTTGGCATATCAGTGTATATTCTTTAAACATTTAGCTTGTTTTCAATAAAGGGATTTTTTTTAAATGTAACATATCAAAACAAAAATAGGTCTTAATGTAAAAAAAAAAAAAAAAAAAAAATGCTATCACAAATTTTTTCAAAGGGACATATATGCTTTGCAAAAGATAAAATTGATATATATATATATATATATATATATATATAAAATTCATGTTTTTATTTTTTCTTGTTCAATGTTCAATCTTGCTAACATTATCTGGACAGGATGTACCACATACCAGCCAGACCAAACAGTCAATATGTGCAGGGACCGATCCTCTAGGTTTGTAGTTGTAGCAATAGTCATGGATGCTTGACTGGCAACAGCTTAACTAAAAAGTATCTCAGAAAAGCTGTACAACCAGTCTGAAGTTAACATGGACCAGAGTTACTTTTTCTTATATGCATCACCAAACAAAGAACATTCATAATCCACATAAGACAATATGTAACACTGATTTTTAGAGTAATGACTACAACTTCAAGAAAGTTTGACAGATCTATCAACCCCAAAATTAACTTACAAAAATTGATTTTCTTAAATGTTATTCAAAGAACAGAGTTTAATTAATTGGATTTGAAACTTTTTGCTTACAAGACAGTAAAAAATACTTAAAGAAAAAAAAAGGTCAAGATTTTTGGTAAAAAAACTGACTGCTAACCTGCACTGTAGAAGAAAACCAAGATATACTTTGACTTTCTCATATTTATTAGAGCAGGATTTCTGTGCAGTCACCCAGGTTCTTTCCAAACAAAGAAACAGGCTGAAAAATTACTGAATGTAGAAATCTAAGGACTCCTCAGTGTCCTCCAGCCTGAAATGTTAAGACTGGATATCGTCGCACTAAGTACATCCATCCCAGTAAAACTAAATTTGCCTTTTCATGTTGTTAAACCAGTTAAATTTGTTTACTGGGCTAATTTGTCTTAAATTTGCAGTATACCTAATACCAAGAAAGAAGTGTCTTCATATGTGCAGAAAGTGAGGGCATGAGTAATGTTGCCGAGAGCTAGGAGAGCAACAGCAGCAGCTAAAAAAGGTGTGTCCCCCACCGAGATAAATAATCCAGTAAGTGCATAAAGTAAATTAAATTAAAAAATAAAATGCAATTTCTTAATCTTACCCTTTCTGCTGCTTCTATTACTTCATCCTTTGAAGATTTTTTGAATTCATCATCATCATCATCTTCTATATCCCCTTCCTTGATTCCAGTAACATAATCATTGTCATCAGGCTCAGTGGTCCCAACAAAATACAAACAGCACACTGATAGTAACAGCAAAGCTAGCAAATTTATCCTTAACACCATATTTTCAATTTCTGAAAAAGAAAACAAGACCATCAAAAATTATTAATAAAAAGTACATTTATAATTGAAAATCCTTTCTTATTACTTAAAATAAAAAATATGACCCAACTTTAATAATAGGAAACTACTGACAGGTATTTAAGTCCATTCAGTTTCTTGTTGCTACCTTGATTTCACATATGTCTGAATATATTTAACAATTCTAAAACTTATGTATTCTCAAGTAGTAAGTAATGAAAGCTGAAGATAAACTTTTCTTCATTTTATATGGCTGTCCAAAGGACAAAATTACAAATCTGTCATCAAATAATTATCCAAAATATTGGCTTGGAAAAAGAAATCTCAGCAGCTACAAATCTTATCTTACTCATTATAAAACGCAGATTGTGTGTGTGTGTGTGTCTGTAACGTTTATATATTGGATCGAATTTCCTACATTTTTTAGCCAATTACAACAAAACTTCACAGGACTACATAAAATTACCTTGTGGTGGTTCTAACAGCGCCAAAAAATGGGAAAAACAGAATTGTTTTTTAACAAAATTAATTTGAAAACACGATTAAAACACATTGTGAGAATGAAAGGGGGACAACTCACATCGGGTTAAAAAATCCATTGTTTGTGTGTGTGTGTTCCTTTATATATGGGATCGGATTTACTACATTTTTCAGCCGATAAAACAAACATTCACTTTTTTTTTTGGCAGGTAGTGTTTCTTATTGTCTTGCACACTTTTTTCTTTATTTATACATTCAGAATGCTTTAAAAATTCCATTTACAAGACAATTGTTTATAATAAAATTCTATTCATCAATCAATAGACTCATAACGATTGTAAACAATGTTTTTGTTTGAGTTTGACCAATTCGTAAAAAAACAAAACAACTAATTAAGACATGCGTGTCCGTCAACCTTAAACAATAATCTTTGTCAATTTTATTTTTCAGTCTTTATGATGGTCGATACTTGATCTATCTCTTACTCTTATATCCCCGGGCAATGCCAGGTTCTACTGCTAGTAACAGATATAATTCTGGTTATTGTAAAACATGGTCTGCAGTAGCCTAAGAAAAGGAGAAATAAACTACATCCAATTTCAAAATTTAATTACATAATCCCTATTCAACATAAACAAACAGTATTTGGAACTACTATGGAGTAGGTCATCTATTTGTGAGTTTCAGTGCTTGTATTTGGTTTTTCATGGATTTGATCAAGTTATCAACAATTGTTTGAGCCATATTTTGCCACTCCTTTAGCAATGTTTCTTTAAGGGTTGATGTGATTTTGGTTGCACGCTCTCAAAGTCTTTAGTCAAGGTGCTCTCAAATGTGCCCTATTGTATTCATGTCAGGATTTTGGGCTACCCAAGGCAGTGACTGGATTCCTGGCAATTCCTTTCAGGTCTTTGCTACTTTGCTCGTATGACATGGCACTCCATCTTCTTGAAAAAGGTAGACATTCTTGTCAATCTGATTGGTTTCAAATAGCGGGAGTAGTCCTTTCTCTAATATTTGACAGTATTTTGGACCATTCATAAACAAGAATCAGCTCAAATTTCCCTCTAAACCAGACAGCGCCTCACACCATTGCTTCAATTCCTCCAGGTTTTATGGTTACTTGCAGACATTCAGTGTTCCAGGTCTCATTCTGATTTCTCCAAACATAAACCTCGAATTCGAATATTGGCAGAATTTGCTTCCATCTGACCAAATTACAGACTGCCAAAATTCATAATCTTTGCTCTCAAATTCTCTAGCCCAGTCCATATGAAGGTTCCTGTTAACATCTGAAATCAAGGGCTTCTTTCTTAGCCTAGCCCTTTCAGATAAATTCCTTTCAAAATGTGTGTGTGGGGGGGGGATGTAGTAAACGTTTACATTAATGATTAGTAAACAGTTTTTTTTACTTTTTCACCCAAATATAGAATTGTAAAGGTTTTAAAACTTTACAAATTATTATAATTAAAATTAAAAAAAAAAAAAAAAAATTTTTTTTGTTAAAATTCATTATTCAATGAAAACAATTTTTCAGAACAATAACATTCATAAAAAGCTTTTCTAATTAAATAACGTCTTAGTTTTATTACATCTTTTATTTTACAACTCATAGCATATTTTCCATAACTGGGGGTCCTGTTTTACAAAAAAAAAAAAAAAAAAAAAGAAAGATTTCATGACTTAAATTTTACAAGGACTAATATAATATAAACTAAGTGCTACAAAAATCAATTTCTCAAAATTTCATAAACAGGTGTGGGAGGTAACAGCTGTAAAAAAAAAAACAATAAAACTTCATTGTGAATAAGCCTTGAAAGTTTCATTAAAATATGACAATTTGATTTTTGCAAGAATTTCCATGTGCTTTTCACTGCAAATATGCAAAATTCTAAATACTAATTCATGGTACCCCACCATTGACAAGAAAAATAATTTTGACCAAAATTTCTAAAATGGATTATAAATAACTTAAAAACAAAACAAAAAACCTTTGGTCTATCTTTAAACAATGAAGATTTTAACAATAAAACTGTTTTAAGTTTTGGACATTTTTTTTCATCATGTATGCTCAATTTTTTTTTAGCAAAATTTTGGAGGTACTAAAGATAAGTATTTTTAGAATATTCAAATAAGATTTTAAGTGGGATTAAGAATAGAAATAATTAACCAAGAAGAATTTGGAAAATTTAAAACTTTAAGCATGAAAGGATGAATTAGAACAAATCAAAATGTCACAATTTGCATAATAAATCAGAGACTAAGATGCTATCAGATTAGCCATTTTTAAACTTCAACATATCAGTTCAAATCCATTGGTGAAATGTTTAAAAAGCACTCAAAAATCAATATTCTAAGTAGTTTGTTATCTGATGAACCTGATGAATTTAAAATTGTATATAGGATTACCTCTAAGCTGATAATCAGTGGTCAAGCTTGATGAACAAAATGTAGTATTATATGACATTTAAATTTTCACATTTGTACCAACATCTATACATTTTTTTTTATTCATATAAAATTAATGAATAAAGTCTATTCAAATTATTCCCACAGTATATTAATAAGCCTTATTTCAAATATAGGGTGTAGCAAAATGATCTGACACATTTGTAGGTTTAATAAAAGTAAAATTCATTTCGTCTTCAGTTGCCAACATCAATTGGATGGGCAACCATCATGCTTTTATTGTGAGGGAGATCTTCCCCAGTCATTTGATCTCATTGTGTGGTGACATCATTTGGCCTGCCTGATCACCTGATACACGTTCTGTTGGGACGCCTGAAATCAAAAGGTATACACTCATTGCCATCAATCTATTGAACAATTAAAAGAAGCCATTCATCAAGAAATTGCAGCCATTCGACATGAAATGACTAGAGTTATGGACAACTTTTGTGAAAGCCTTCAACAATGTGAAAAGTAACGGCACCCACTTGACGGGTTTAATTTTTAAAATGAAATGAAAAAAAAAAAAAAAAAAAAAAATGGTATATGTAGATTTCGAAAATAAAAACATTTCTCATTCTTTACTCTATTTCACTTTTATTAAACCTATGTGTCAGATCATTTTGCCACACTCTGTAGTGTAGATAAATAACTTTTTAATTTTGTAACAAAATATACACTGAAAGTTTTTAATGTTATCAAATTTACACAAAATTATGACTTACATAATAAAAATTTAAATTTTTGTTTGATGAAAAAATTATAGATTAAAAAGAAAAACAATAGATAATGGATGGATTAATTGTGTGAATTTAGTTGCCGTCTCTACATTGACAAAATAAATCATGGATATACACATTGACAAAAACTATCTAGATTTTCTGAAGAATCTTCAATATTCTTCAGGAAATTTAGGTAGGAATAAAAGGTTTTAAAATGCATTAGAGCAGAAGATATTTCATTTTATTAAATCCTTCATTATATAGGCTAGATTATATACCAAAAACATTAAAAAATTTGTTTTTTAAATTCTCAGTGTCCACTTTGCTTTGTATGCATATGTAGTCACATCAATTTAATGAAGTTCTAAGGATGAAATGACATTGACGTTTATCAAAGGTTGTACTATATAAAAAAAAAATCAATTGAATATAATGTGAGCGCCTTTTACATATAATTTTTAAGTACTTAAAATTTAAAATATCCATAATTTAATAATGTTTTATTAATTTTAGGTACTTTCTGGTTTTAAATTTACTATATCACACTTATTTTCTGATAATGCTGTGTATGGGTGGCCATTATCTACAAAAATCTGCATGTTTACACATACAATTGAAAATTATTTTAAAAAAATATTGGTGTTTGAATCAAACACCAATATTTGATAATTTGTACTAAGCTTTTCGATTTGATTAGTAAATATAGTTTTTATTTTTCTTCCGTTATGAAAACATGATATTTAACTTCAATTTTTTTTTTTTTTTTTTAAACTCTAGAACCCATGATAGTCAAGTCTCAAGTTTTTCAAATTAAGTGATTTTTAATACAAATTTCCACTTGAAATTTAATAACTGGTTTCTTGGAAGTGTTTTTTTAACACAATTTATATTGTGTTAAAATTTATATTGTGTGAATGATAGATTAGAAAAAATAGCTTATCTGATTTTTGTCAAAATTGCATAGTTAGTTTTGTGATTTGTTGAAACATCAGTGCTGTAAATAATTGATTTAATCAAAAAGCTTTTATTGCGTTTTTTTGTTGATCTTTTTTCATCATTATTTGTTCCATTTAAATTTTAAAGTTATATTATAACCTGTCTAGTTTATAAAATAATTGAAAAATTTAAGATTTACTTGTTGAGTTACATGCTACAGAATTTTACACTTGCAAATTATGACGTTACTACAGTAGCATTACAGTTCATTTTGTAATCTACTTTATGCTACTTTTTCTATTTGATAGGGACTTGGGATTAAAAGGTAAACTAATTTTTAAGTTAGAAATTAGTGTAGGAGAACCATCAAAAAATTTCCTTAAGTGTTGGTTTTTAGACTACCTAGCTAGAGAAAGAATATTTCACATTTAAAACTATTCTCACTCACAATGATTTTTTTTTTTTAAGTTTAATTATTAAACTAAAATGTTATTAAACTTTAATAACATTTTAGTTTTTAAAATAATGGCAATAGCTCACTCGCCACTAGACCTTAATTAATTTGTCATTTGATAATTTCCCGATATTTTGAAGTTTAAGAAAAAAAAAATATACCAAAAAAAAGCAGCTCAAATGTCTATTGCGCTTGGTGCAGATGGAAATTTAAAAACGTGCGGGCTTTTAAGATTTTTTTTTTTTTTTTTATTCTTGTTGAGTCTTGCAGTTAATTAAGGTAGATACAGTGACCTCCAAATAACCTAAAAAAATACTTCGACGTCAGTTTAGTTTTTTTTTTCTTAGTAAAAGCATTTCCAAAAAACTAGTTTTAATCTAATTGTTGAAACTTTATTCCAGGAGTAATTTTCTAACGAAATGCAAAATTCTTTGTTCGGTGGATATACTTTTAGTTTTTTTTTTTTTAAATAAAATTCTACAGACGTGTTTAGGTAAAATGGAAATCGTTGAAGTGTTGAAGAATAGAAAAAGAAAATGTCACATTTACTCAATCATTTAATACACGAGTTCAGTTAGTCTGCAATAATGAAAAGGAGAAATAAAGAAAAAATAGAAGAAAATACGGATTGCAACCTAAAGGTCCCACCGGCGTCTCAGATTTGGTTGTCGAAAAATTAAAGTGAGGGAAAAAAAAAATATAATCGACAAATTTTCTAATTCGTAGTAAGTTTTAAAATACAATATATTATAAACTAGATATTTTACAAAGTAGAAAATGAAGGGACGATTTTAAATCGGTTTTATGATTGTTTTTAAAAGTAAATTAAAATTAAAAGAAAAAATATCTGTAAAGTCCGAAGAGTGAGATAGGAATAAAATACGAAGAAGAAAAAAAAAAATCACACAAATACATAAGAAAACACGTTGTTACCAACTTAAGAGAAAATTATTAATGTATTGTAGAAGAAAATAAAACCTGGTTTTATCACTTGAAATGTATACGAAGAAAAAATTAAGACAACTCTTATTATACAAATTTTACTGAGAATAAATGAGAAAGAGTATCTTCTAAGACAGCGAATAGACGAGATTAGAAACTCGCAACAATTGTGCAATACAAAAAAAAATGTTGGATTGGAAATAGATAATACAGGGACAGGGGCAACGGGCAGTTATGACTTGCACGGTAGCTAAAAAATGCTGGAAATACAGAGTTTGTTATTCACTTGTTACAAATCTGATTTAGTAAATCGCCAACCAATACTGATTTTTATGTTTTAGTTTATTTTCAGGAGTGTAAAGAAAATGACCATTGGAGTGCAATTTAATTTACATTTTGAACTAAAAAGTGATATAAACACTGCGTACTGTTAACAATTAACACTAACAGTATTTTACAGATTTTTGTTGGATAATCATACGATAATGTAGCATAGAATATTTCATAGAAAATATAACTGGGTTGGTATGGATTTGTAGTAGGCAGTTCAGAAAAAAAATACTGACAATCAATAAGAACATGCCTTTGAAGTTGCCTCAACAATAAATAAATAAACCATAAATGTAAAGTAGAAAAAGAACTTACAAATCACACACAGAACAAATGGACTCCCACTTCTGATAAAGTTGCCGGTTTCCACGTGATCAGTGAGGTGGTGTGCAATGAACTAACGTGGACGTTTTCTATTGGCTCATTCTTTTCCTGCCTAATGGAATATATAACATCCATTCGAATTGGCTTATTTTAATATCACCCCTTCATGTGGCCTTGTATCGTACTAAAAATTAAATAAACAGAAGTAGCACCTGTTCAGTTAAAAACATTGTAAACCACTTATTTTTTTAAAATTGGGTATTTCCTTATTTCAATATTTTATTCTGTAGAATTTATTTAACTGATCAATTTGATAAAGTATTTTTATGAGTGTGCACGAAACTAGACATGCATACCCAAGCAAAATAAAAGTAGTGTCAATTAAAATATTTTATTTACTTTTAAATTATGAGGGTAAATTTTATTTTAAAGGCTTAAATCATATTTAGCTGGACTATTTCATAGAAAGTATCCAAAGTAAGCATGGTGTTTTAAGGATTGCTATCATGAATGAATCCCTAAAAGAAAAAATATACAAGAAGTCAAACTTTTTTATTTTTCAACATAATCTCTTTCCTTGTAAAAGCACTTATGGCGGTGACTATTGATAATATAGTTTGAAAATTAACGGTAAAAATTTCAGATCAAAATTCAGCTTAAAGAATCACATCATGGAACATTGTATGTATATAAGTAAATTATATATATAAAGAAAATTGCTGATACCCCCTGCAAGTGGATGAACAGGTTCGTCTACGAAGATCTGGAGTTGGGATGCTGAAGGTAACATTGTTGGGGATGTGCAGAATTTATTAATTACAATTGAGAGAATCAGAAGGAATTTGTGTAGGTTGCGTGACTTTCTGCACCCACAAACAAATAAATAAACCAATTTTAAATACGATCAAAAACAAGACATATTCAATTTAGAAACCATAAACATTTACAATTCAAAGTAATATACAAGCAGGATATTTGGTATATGTTACTATGGCAAAGTGTGTGTGATATTTTAGGTTTCGGTATGTCTTAGTATTCGTTTGTTCATTTACAGGCTTTCTAGATTTGTGTTGATATTAAAATTGTCGATATTAAGTGTTTTTTGGTAGGAGTTCTTATGGAGTGATCTACCTTTGACTGTAATATTTCTAAATCGTTCGCACGTTGATTTTTACTTAATAGGTAGTGAATATAATTCACTTTGGATAAGCAAGGTTTGTAATTCGATGTCCACAGAGTTGGTTGAGTTTAAATTGCAAGTGAGTCAGAGTTGATGTACCTTTGCGCGGTGAAATCGTGATTTCGAGTGACGTGGAGTATGTTGGCAATTTCTCTGTGGATGTTCGTCTCTGTATATTTATTGTATCGAAAAATACAATTGTGGCACAAGGCCTGAAAAGGGGAGGGGTCGAGGCTGGTCTTCACTGACTATCCTATACCTAGCTAATCCGATTCACGACCCATTCACTCGTTACAATTTGCCCATTCACCACAAGAACTCATCCATCACCAATCAATCCTCCTTACACCATAATACCACATCCTCACAAGGGGGGGGGGCTACAAAACGCGCCCCATGCCATTAAAAATTTAATGATAATAAATATTACATAAAAATCTCATAATGAAGGATGAGAGGGGAGGGAGATTGTTGAGATGTTGAGTGTTTCCCTGTGCGTGTATTGAAATAAGGACAAACACATACGTAGGGAAAATACTGGTATATCTGAAGAGAGATTAGTAGTCAAACGAACGCAGGTTAGTCAGTAACAATCAGAAAGAGTATAAAGTCCAACTGTATCTTCCGGTAGAGAGACGGAAGTGTGATGGTCACCTGATCTCCCAGAACTCTATAGAACTGTCCTATTAGTAGTAGAGAGATCAGTCCATTCTGATGAGAAGGTGGGTGGCCCCAACAGAGATGAACCCAATAATAAACTAAAATATTAACATAAGTCAACTTAAACATAACAGATGTTAGTAAGGCCCGTCCAACCCTCAAAAAAAAAAAAGAGGCCGCTGTATTCTGCTCATGGGACAAAATCGAGAAGCTCTCTCGCTAAGGGAGTGGGAATAGGATAAAAAAATCGTACGGGCATGGGAGAATATAACGCTGACCCAGACGAGATAAAAAGGGGGTGCCAAAAACAAACTGGGGAGGTTGGGAATCTCAAACTGGATCATAACCAAAGAAGTTGCCAGGAACAAACCGGGAAGCTCATTTACTCACATTAACTAGGTACACAAAAGCTTGTCTAACCTAACCAGGGGGAGGGCTCCTCAGGAAACCACCCCGATGTGACGTGGGCTTGACCTAAAAGAGAAAATCAAGGCTAGCCCCGTTCAAACGAACCAAGCTCGCATGAAGACTGTCGAATGCAATCGTTTTCTATCAGTTCTAATCTTCATCTTGAGCTGATGCTCAAAGAATCGCGTCAGATCCTGATGAGAGAGACGATCACCTCGCAAGACTTCCTCCTTCCGCGTTGTCCAAATCATCATTCGAGCCGTGACCAGCAGCGTCAGAAACACCATCTGTTTCACCCCGGAATACGGGGCGATATATTGTCACACGCGTATGCGTGATCAATGGACACAAGCTGTTCGGGAGCGAGACGAGCCGTCAGCTCGGCGACATGGTCCCATAAGGGGCGGACCCGGGGGCAATGTTAGAAGGCGTGCGAAGGCCACACCGTTCACAGTCTGGCAAATCCGCCAAGCCCCATATGAAAGCCTTGTCGTTGAGAGGCAGCCGATTCCGAGCCAATCGCCAGGTAAACGAAAACTCAGAGTTACTGAGGTAATCCGCCGCTGGCGCCCAAAACCAGTAGGAGTGATACTCCTCCTCCGACAAGCCGAGCGTATCTCGTAGGGGATCCTTCGCGGGCCCCTCCACTAATTCACGATAGAAGACCTTCCTAGGCCGAGAAAGGTCACTAGACCGGGGAACGGCAATCAAGGCCGACCGACACTCTTGAAGGAAAACCGATTGATCCCGGGGTTTACGACGGCGCTCAACCCGCAAGATGGGGGGACTAATGGTAAGGCCAGGGAACGCGTCCCTAACAATCCCCTCCAGAATTGGATCTCCTCCAGTGAATGCGCGGCGTAGGAAAGCCAACCTAGCGGCACGGATGTGACTCCACAGGTGCGGCATTCCCAGCCCCCCATGACACGGACGTTTAGTGCAGACTCGTCTGTCGACCCGATTCCCGCGTCCCCTTCATAAAATGGAGGATAGCGATCGCTCGAGCGCCTTCCTGTGGGTCTTACAGAGAGGAAGTACGGACAATCGATAAAGAATCAGGGGGGAAATGTATGTAGCACACACCTCCGCCCTGCACTTCACGGACAAATTCCGTCGGTTCCAAGTCTGACCGGCAGAATCGACCTTTTGATCGTACTTCAGACCAATTCTTCTCCAGCTGGAGGTCGGGCCCAAACCCCACTCCAAGAATGCGGACAGGACCGTCCGTCCAACCGAAGCGGCCCGGAAGATCGACCCCCTTCCAGGCACCTAACTGCAAGCCGGACGACTTGTCGCGGTTTATCTTGGGCCCTGTCACCTTCTCGTACCGATCAAGCGCCTTCCGCACTGCTTCAATGTCGCTGCGGGACGACACGAAAGCAGATACGTCATCGGCGTACGCGGAAACCCGGGCTCGAGACCCTCCAGGTACGGCGATTCCACGTAGGGCCGAACTGCACGTCTCGTCCTTCAGCGGGCGAAGGAGAGGCTCCAACGCCAAAGCATAAAGGAGAGGCGACAGCGGACAACCTTGACGAACCGACCTAGACAGCACAAAAGCGTCCGACAACCTTCCGTTCACCTGTACCACAGCACTGGGGGAGCAATACGGGAGGTTAATCCAACGGCAGAAGTTGGGTTCGAATCCGGCGGCCTGCAGGACAGTAGCAAAGTAGCGATGGTCAACCCTATCAAATGCCTTGGACTGATCTAAATTGATCACCACGGTTTCTTCGTCGTCTTTTACTCCCTCTATGATCGTGCGGATCAGATGCAGGTTGCTCTGAATTGTTCGGCCACTCACAGAACAAGTCTGCTCAGGACCCAACAGAGACTCGGCAACTGACTGCAAACGCTCCTGCAGGATCTTGGCCAAAGTCTTTAACTCTGTGTTTAGCAGAGTTATGGGCCTGTAATCATCTAGGTTCCCCCCACCACCTTTGCCCTTTTTCAATAGAGTGATCACACCCCTGGTGATCCGATTGGGGATGGACCCCGACCGAAACCAGTTGTTGAAGACCACTGACAAAATCGGAACAAAGATGTGCGATAGCCTCAAGTACAATTCATAGGGCAAACCATCCAGACCGGGCGACTTGCCTCTGCCGACCTTCTTCAATGCCGCGTAGACTTCGCCCTCCGTGATCTCTCCCACGCAGCTAGCCGCTTCAGTCGGCAAAAGCCGAGGAAAGTCATCCAAATAGCTGCGAAACTCCTCCTCACGGAAACCAGGCTCCTTGGTAAACCGGCTCTCGAAATGGCGCCGAAACGCCCCTCACACATCGTCAGTGGCCCGAAGAGTGTGCCCCTCCGGGGATTTGACTTCACGAATGCAACGATCGCCACCTCGACGAATCTTTTCCCTGCGCCCAAGTTCACGCCTTCGGAAGACATCTCGCTTAACTTATGTCGCTATTCGAACGATCCAGGGCTTCCCTAGCTAAGGCTATCTCTAGGGGATTCCCCCCAGCCACCGCCCGGAAAAAACTAGCCTTAAGCGTCTTCACCTTTTCAGCTCTATCTAGAGCGAGCCGTTTGCCAAAAGCAGTGGTGAAAGACCTAATCCTACACTTAAGTCGCTCCCACCACTTATTCCCGATAACCACCCCCACTAGTTCCCGCTGCACTAATCTAGTTAGCTGTTCCTGGAAGTCCCGCCTGTCCAGTAAGGACAGATTGAACTTTCAGTACCCAGCCATTCTAGGCCTAGTTCTTAACGTTACCCGGGCACAAACGGGTTTGTGGTCCGAATGCCCTACCCAGTGAAACGTGGGACAATCTAAAAGATCTACGTCGGCTCTTCTAACTAACATTCAGAAAAGAAAAGTGGAATAAACCCCCACCAAAAAAAAAAACCCCAGAAAAACAAATAAAGTAAAACTAAAGACTTCAAAAAGGTTTTAGAAATTCAAAACTTAACTGTACGTCAATGCAAGAAATTGTCCAATTTGTCAAAGCGAACGTGTCCAATTTGTAAAAAGCGACGCGCTAAAACCACTGAGCCGAACTCCTACACTTTAATCCAAGCCCCCAGGCCGAGCAGCTTGGATTTGGACGAAAAAAGCGGTTAAGAATATGTGGAGCGCTTTATGCACGTACTCCCTGGCTCGATGGAGTAGAAAACCGTAGATATTAAATTAATCTCAATGTTGTTCGATGTTTGAACAAGCGCTGCATAATCCGATGCTCACAAGGTACGGTTTGGCCTCAACCATATTGGACTCGTCGTCCGGTTTCTAGCATGTTACTTGACTTAAATCTGCGAGATCAGGGGTTGTGAAGGTCAAGGTCGTCTTTCTAAGAAGCGGCTAATGGCGACCGCGACACATGTTCAATTTTTAGCATGCACATTATATGAATATATTCTATTATTCAAACATTTTCAAACAAAATAAAAACATCCTTTTATTGAAAAGTCTAAATAAGATACAATATCTCTATGTAGGGAATAAAAAGTTATAATAAAATTTAATTATAATTTATATAGAAAGATAAAATTTACATAACCTATAAAACATATATCAAATTATTAATTTGCAAAGTTTCAGTTTTTAAGCAAATATAGTCATTAAGTTATTAGAAATTTTATACACTTTGTTGAAGTGTTATGAGTTAGTAAGTAATAGAGCCTGAAGACAGAGGGAATTGAATAGCAGCTTTAATCTGTGAGCGGATATACCAGGGACTGTTTTACAATCATTATGCATTCATTGATAAAATGTGATATCTCCTTTGTTTAGTTATGTGGATATACAGTTTGCTTATATGGATATACATATATGAGAATAGAGTCCTATTTGTTGATGATAAGGTTGTGAAAGTTTTCATGATGACTATAATGATTTACCATTATATATATTTGGTTGTTTTCTAATGAGTGTAATAATTCATACCATTAGTGTAGACTGCATTTTTGCTCAGGTATTATTATGATCTTTGCTGTTTATATGAAGTTCTTGAATTTGGATGGTTTTTTAATAATTTTCCCAGACTTAGTACAGAATGGTTTTGTCTTTTGGCATAAATCTTGTGACATTGAGGTTGGAAGTTTTGTTCTTGTCATTATATTCATTGAATCTTTATGTGGTGTCTGGTGCTGAGTTAGTAAAATGAACCATTGGAATTGGCAAGGTACACAGGTGGGTACGGTTACAGTGGAGCTTTGTCGCATTTGGCGTTTCAACAACATAACTTCTTTGGTCTTCATCCTTCTGGATGTTGGTTCCAGGGTGCCATGTGTTGTTGAATCCACTGACATTGGCCTGGATGTAGTGGTGGTAATGTGGGAAAATGAAATAAAACCAATAAATAAAATAATAATAAAGAATAAAAAAAAAATTAATTTTCCCATGATGCAAATTATAAAGAAACCAGAAATGCTTTCTGGTTACATGTGCAATTTTATGACCCCACATCTAGAAAGAACAGAATCTTTCTCTTTTCACTATTTTCAGCAGACATTTCTGAACCAAAAAGGAAGACAAATATATTCAAGAGACATTTAACTTTGTTTCAATACAGAAAATAAAAGAGATAAACGTCTGTAGCAAAAACCCAAGTTTTTTGTATGCTTCTTCTATCTTCTTTGTGTATAATATTGAACACACACCTTCACCTAAAAAATACACACAAAACCCACGAGCTTGTTAACATCCACAGTAGATCTTTGTGGCTGGCTGTTGAGATCATAGTTCATTTTCAAGCTCATTGACCTCTCTTCAAGCCATTGTCAGTCTTCCTCCTGTTATAGACAAGCGTATGGTTGCAAGAAAGAAATACGACAACAGCAGAAATAGATTTACGTGATTTATTTCAACAGGAACGTGAGGGTTTGGGACAGCTACCTTATGGTATAGTTCATAAGCCGGCTTCAGATCTAGGTCGATCTCTCATAGTAGTTCACACAGTTGACGCTGATTGATGCTCCCCTGCTGACAGCTGCTGACCACTCGGCCTGACTGTGACAGGTCTCTTCCCTGGCCACCTGTTGACTGCCTGTTGTACTTCCGTGTGACCCCTTTTATGGCTAAACAGGCTCGAAAAACGAAGCGAGTATAATTAGGAAGGAAGCATTTTTATTGGACGAAAAATAGAACACTTTAAAAATTATTTTATTTTTCGACCGGAACTCGTGCGTTGGGAACATTTGTAAACGAAGATACTGGTCATTTTGTGACGGGGCTCTGTCCCGTTTACATCCGGCTCTCGCTCTTGAATATGTTAGTTTATTTGCCTGTAAATCAGCCGAGATATGTCTTATTTTATTTTATAACACTCCTTTCCTGGTTCCACTTGGCTGGAAGTCGTTGCTACAGGTCATCCAATTAGTAGTTCAGCAACTGATGGTAATCTGCTATATATTGGGGTTACCTACTCACTGTCAACAGCTATTCAAAATGTCCAGTTGTGAATAAGATGCCTACACCAGTAACCAGCAAAGTAGTGGCAGACAAGATCAAGAACTACATATCATTATTTGGATGTCCTGATGAGATAATGATGGAAATGGTCTATGGTACTCAGGACAAGCCTTCCAAAACTTTACCAACTTCTGGGGTATCAAGTATGTCATCAGTTCACCTCACTATGCCAGAAGAAATGGTTTCATTGAGATACATGTGTGATACATCAAATCCACAATAAAAAAATAAGGGAAAGGAGTTATCAAAGCTAAAAAAGTCTGGCAGTGAAGAGGAGAAGAATGACAAAAATTTTAGCAGTAGAGCTTAGGAAGAAGAACTTTCAGAACCTGAATTTTGCATTTGAACATAAACTTTCATCTGTTTGTAGGGATACAAAAGGTGATTATCTGCCTTTGGTGAAAATGAAGCCACATGGGTCATGTGACAGTCACTTAGTGATGTCACTGTATAGTGAAGAAAGTGGTAGACAGTCAGTGCTATGGTCAGTCAGTTACAAGGCAGTGTGTTTTTAGCACAAGTGAGGCCCTTTCCACACCTGGATGGAGGCTAAATCTGGTTCCCCCCAGCCACCTCCCACATGATGTAGTTTACAACCCCATGACACCATTTTCCATTGGGAATTTATCTTCCCCAGATATAGAAAGAAACTGTCTCTGCCTCACAGGACTCATGTTGGAAATAACCCAAGACTTGCTGTTTGCTTGTTTACGGAATATGGCCTCACTAGGGATGTAGTAGATAAATCTGGAATCCTAAATATCGTTTCTTCAGAAACACGGAAGAATTTCCATATTATATGTAAGACCCTATCTTTTCATTTTCTTTTTACATTTCTTGTTGTATAGATATGTTATTTTCCCTGCATGGGACATGTGTAAATATGTATATATAATTTTGTGTACAACTTAACAGCATAAAACTCTCTCTGAAAACAAAGCATGTTTGTCATTCCTTTTCTTTTAGCTATTCCATTTTGTCCATGAAATACAGTGTTGTTATATTATGAATATAATAATACCCATAATGTGAGAAATTCAAACTGAGAGAATATTCATTTCTTTTATAGTGCATACATTATCTGGTTCAACCCAATGTGACATGATATTATTTACCTCTATCAACTGGTAACCATGACATGATATATTTTAACCTCTATTATGTTAAAAAAATGCAAAGAAAAGTAAACTTGGGAAGTCAACTCCAGACACTGCCAACATGAATTATTATGTGTTTGTAAGTAATAGAGCCTGAAGATGGAGGGACTTGAGTAGCAGCTTTATTTTGTGAGCAAATATACCAGGCTGTTTTACAATCGTTATGTATTCAGGCACATGCAGTGAATGATATGATGTGATACTTCAACATAAGTAATATATATTCAAATAAAGCTGAGCATTTTTTGCTCATGTGCATTTTGTGTCTAATATTATATCTGCATACTGAGTATAAATATATTGGCAATTTATCAAGAAGTGAGTTCATGTGGTAGTACCAGTAGAAAACAGATGTAACAATCCCAGTTGAAGTAGTAAGAGGAGTCATAAAAAAATCTTTCTGTGTCTTGTCTATTTACTGTCATATAAAAACTGTCTTCATAAGAAAAATCTGGATTAACAAAAAAGAAAAACAATTTTTGTAAAATACCCTGTATAACAGTAGCCTTACTCTTAACAACAAAAAGAGTGGAAGAAACAAAACAACAAACGGTGATGAAATGTGATTGAGATAAGTAAAAGCATTTTTTTTATTACCTGTGATTTACAAACTTTGATCAATTGCTTGTTCTGGATTATTGTATATCTATCGTGGGAAACTGAAAGTTCTTTGGGGTATAATCAAGATAGATGTGGAGAAAATCAACATGCATATGTAGATGAGTGAGATAGAATTGTTGAAGAAATATTTCACAAATTATTGTATTGTAGTAGTTCAGAGTTAGTCTCTGCTGCTGCTGCTACTGCTGCTGGTTTCGCTAATGCTGTTGATGGAAATGCATTGGTGGCACAGCTGATGGCCTGATTCCTGGTTAAGCTCACCTGTCATGGGCTCTGTCACTAATACCAGCCTGGTCAGATCTATCCTTGTGGGTGAAATCAGCATTGGCTTTATAGTCAGTGGTTCAGAAATGGCTGCTGTGATAACCATGTGGACCTTTTATGATTGGTTAGAAAAGATGTTTTCTGACAGTATTCTGGAAGTGGTTGGTATAACAACTTCAGCAATTTCTGGAATATAAAAAATATAAAAAACTTTATCTGCTTTATTCTTTTTTTCAAACCCAGTAAATTGGAAGATTTCTTTCTTCTGGAAGATTTCTTTCTTCTGGAAGCAGTTTTTTTCTCCTTTCAGATTTCTTGTTTAAATTATAGAAGGAAAAACTTAATTCTTAAAAGAACTGCATAAAATATAGAAAAGACTAAGCACTTAAGAAGGACTTTTTAAATAAATAGAAAAGACTTAAAAAAAAAAGGCTTTAAAAAAGGTTGTTTAAATTAGTAGAAAAGACATCCCAAAGAGTATAACTGAATGGGTAGCATTGGAAATGTGGCCCTTAACTGGAAATGAGGACCTTAGATAGACATCCACTCTTCTCAGGTCTTCTGTAGGTTAAATGAATACATTGAACCAATTGTCCCTTCTGGTTGGAAGTAACAGGAAAACAGGAAAAAAGAGATTTTGCTACTTTTTACACAAAATCTTTCCACTTTTATCTAATTTTAATTGATAAAATATTTTAAACTCCCATATTCTTCAAAGAATATATTTATTTATTTTTTCTTAAAAGGGAGATGTGCCAATTGGGACTTAAGCTCAACACAGACCTTGTGGAACTTATACATGCAATCAATCACTAAAGATGCTGGGAAAATGTTTGGTTCTCTGTACCACTCAAGTAAGTATAAGGTAACCAAAAACGTCTTTGCCATTTTTTACAACATGTGGAAAGATGTGATCACCGATATGTAAATGAGTGTGTCATGTGCTGAGAAAGTGGTAGGAGTAGTACTCAAACAATGCAGAGGTGTTGCACACAAACATCTGAAGTTCAGGTTGAGAGATCTATACCTTTGTAGTGGTTGGCCACAGGTCCTGGATAATGAGGCCCTGAATGTGGCCATAGAGGAAGGCAACAGCCAAATCTGTGGTGAACTTCCAGGTTTCTGCTGAGCAAGTTGACCAAGTGGGTACCCCCCACACTATTGGAAGCCAACAAGTAACAATGAGTGACAGCCTGTTTCTTGTTGCTTAAGAAAGGCATTGCAACATATCCATATTTGATTGAGTGCTCACCAATGATGAAAAGTGGGCTCTGTATGACACTCCCAAACATTCCAGACATTGGTTGCCACCATGAAACCCTGTGCCTTGCACCACAAGACCACCCTTACACCTACACAAGACCATGCTCTGTATCTGGTGGACTAGCTGACATATGGAGGACTATAAGCTGTTACCAATAGGCCAAAACATCACTGCGAATGTGTTCTCACAGCAGTTGGAACATGTGCAACAGGTACCAAAGCAGAAGGAGGCAGCATTGATTAATCTCAAGGGCGTACTAATCCTCTATGATGATGCCAGGTCTCATGTAGTATGGGTTGCCAGCATTGGGTGGCCCGAAGACTTGGCTGGGAGACACTGTGCCATCCACCTTACTTCCCAGAACTTGTGCCAACAGATTATCATCTCTTCCCTGGACAACCAGCTTCATGGGAAATTTTTTGCAAATGAGGCAAACCTGTGGCAGGCACTCACAGACATTTTTGCATCCAAGACACCTGATTTTTACATTCAGGGCATTGCACAGCTGGAGACACATTGGCAAAAAGTACTGGATGTCGATGGGGATTACTTTGAGGTCTAATGTTATGTCAAATTTGCTGTATAACTTTTTCTTCTAATAAATCAAAAATGGCAAGGACTTTTTTGGTTACCTTGTATCTAACTCCTCCTACTATCTTCTACTTTTACAAGAGCCAAAAATGGAATACTGCTGCCATATATTGACAGAAGATGCCCAGTCTTCACTTTCCAGTCTCAATAGAGTTCAAAATCATCTCTATAGCCTTGTGGGTGTTGAATTATTTTCCACCATACAACCCCTTTCCCACAGATGAAACGTTGCAAGCCTCTCACAACTCTATTTCCATGGAATATGTTGAGACAAACTACATACTTTAGTTTCACCAGTTCTAGCCTTTATGGGTAAGACCTGCTATGCTACACACATTGTAGCAAAATTGATGACATAGCATTGAACTCACAATTGCTATGTTAGTAAATTCATGAACCAACATTTTAATCTACTAACTATTTTTAAGAGGTGGTTGTTTCTGCCTTTATATTCTTTGTCACAACTGCAAAGGATGGAAAACACATATTTTGGTCATTTTCTCTTATGTTTTCATGTCTTGATAGTGATTTCTCCATTTCTCAAGTTGCTTCTGAATATTGTCCTGATCTTCTGATTTGTTTTATGATAAGAAAAACAGATCATGTTAATTTCCCAGTCCTTCTCTTTGACCCTTCTATTTCTTCACTTCAGAAGCTGATGTTTTGCTTGCAGGTTATTGTTATTCTTTACAGTAAGTCCTTGAGGTTGGTAATTTTGAAAAATCACCTCAGGTGTTATGCTTACAAAGTAGTATGCCATTTATCCATCTTGGATGCCAATTTTGATACAGCAGTTGAGATTCTGAACCAGGAGTTCCAAGATAAAAAATACATTGTAGGAGAAATATTCAAGTCAATTATTGACGACTCTAAACCCAATCGGTATTGTTTAGGATCATTTAAAATGTTCTTGACTAATCTGAAAGCTCAGATATATGAGCTTAAGAATTCCTTTGTTTTGGATTTCCTAGAATAAGATCCTCCAGGCAATCAACTCTTAAGTCACGTAATTTTTTAAAGGCTCCCTACATTGTTAAGACAATTATTCATGTAGTTGGTAGCAACTACCCCTCACTGGATAATTATTCTGATGTGTTTTGCACATTGGAGATTTCTAGGCCTGAGATCCATAAAGCAGTTAAGCCTGTCAACAAATGGAGTGCCTTTGGCTTGGGTAAGTTCAAACCCAATAATGTTGACAAGAAGCCTTCCACATTGGAGAATTTCTTTGTGAAACCAGCTCTTGTTCACTACAGGTGCAATTTTTTCTGAAATAGTAGTTAGAGTGCCTTCTAGTGTAGAAGGTATCCTGCACTGAAGAAATGTTTACAACAATGCAGAGAGGCTGAATTATGTTTCCACTGCACTAGCCTCCTTCATTCACCAGAGGATTGTCCTGGTAAAAAGAGTTGACTCCAACCTTGAAGCAGTGAACATATAGCCTGACTTGAATGACATAAATCCTTGCTTGATATGGGTGATATGAATCTTCTGTTACACATAGTGCAAATTACGATTGTTAGCAGTAAGGCTGAAAAGACATTTAATTGTCTGTTGAATTCAGGCAGCAAGTCCTCTAATCTATCTGATGAATTGCTGGATATTTTGCATTGTTGTTCTGCCCCCATGAGGAAGAGGGATTTTATCATTAAAACCTTTATCGGTTCTGCCAGGAGGAGCTTGAACAAGCTTGAGTTGTGTGTGAAATTACCGAACTTTGAGTGTTCTGTTCCTTTCCTAATCGATGAAGGTTCAATTTCATATTTAAGGATCTTGCTACTGCTGTTGAAAATATTATTGCTGCTGATTTATCTGGTGTACACGATGATTGTATTTTGATTAATAGGTGTAGATGTGTTGAAGTACATGTGACCTATACATCTGATTTGTTTTATGAACGGATCAGCTTTTAAATTTTCTCAAGGTATAGTGCCCTTTGGCGATGTGGTAGATTTTCTGTGCCCAACTGTCGAGACTACAGATTCTAGTGTTAGTGGTATCGACTATAATCAAGTTGTTCCTGCATATTCTCAGTGCCCTGTGACTAATGTTTATTTTGAAGTGAATCTGAAATCTGACTATTTCAATCCTTTGAACAGTTTTTGTGAGTCTTCCATGGCGAGATCTGTAGATAAGCTTTTTAGTTTGGAGACCTTAGGTATTGTAGAGGACTCTGTCAGTGATTACGACAGGGATAAAAAAAACCTTGTTCAGCAATTCAATCTTGTATAGAGATTGCTATTATGTAGATTTGCCCTAGGATGAGGGTCTTGTCTTTGGTTCCCTCCAACCATCAGGTAGCGTTGTGTGCTTGATTCTGTTTGTTATTCGTTTTAGTAAGCAGGACTTGTACGTGGATTATTGTCAACTTTTCTTGGACTAAGAAGAGGAAAACATAATTGAGAGAATACAGGTTGACACTGGGGATTTTAGTCATTACACATAGATTCCACATAGAGCAGTTGTGAAGATGAATGATCAGCGCTCTACTAAGATAAGGCCGGTATTTAATTGTTCTTTGTTCATGGGTAGGTGTCCCTTGCTAAATGACTGCATATATCTTGGAATTAACCTCTCCACGGATATGCTGGAATTGTTGCTAAAGTTTAGGATGGATTGTTATATGCTATTGGCTGACATCCGTAGAGCCTTTCTAATGATTCAATTAAATAGTGACAGGGACAAAAACTGTTTTTGTTTTTTGTCAGATTTAATGATAAACTTGTGTATTATCATTATGAAATACTCATTTTTGGATTTGTTGCTAGCCCTTTTATCTTCAACTTCATTATTAAGCACCATGTTGAGGAATATCTTCCTAGTTTGTGTAAGGATATGTTGCTTAAAATTTTTATGTGGATAACCTTATTTCAAACCCACAATTATCCTGATGTTTTACTGGATTTATATCAGAATGCTATGCGTGTTATGAGAGAGGGTAATTTCCTCTTGAGGTTATGACATCATGTATAAGGGTTGACAACAGTTTTGTCACTCATGATTCCTCCTGGGAAAAAGTGTTGGGCTACTTGTATGATCCTACACAAGATGATTTGCATGTTGCAAATTAATTCTTTGGAAGTTGCAGCAGATACCAAGAGGGGTATACAGTCTCAGAATTCATCCATTTTTAACCTGATTGGGTTCTGTTTACCTATGACGATTAAAAGGAGAATACTCCTGTAGGGAAAATTGTGAAAATGGCTTACCTCGGAAACGCGTGCGAATCTGTGCAGTGTGCAAACTCCGGTCCTCCCAACAGTAAAAGGAACCAAAATGGCGGCGCCCATATTTTATGCCGGGCGGTCTCGGTTAGTTAACGCGAAATCTCGTTGTCTTCAAGATTGGACACACTGGGAATTGACGAATTGCTAGCCAGGGCCCGAAACATCTTGAAGGACACGGAACAGGTCGCGGCAGCCGTGAGAACGCCTGAGACACCGCGGGAGGGCCCAAAGTGCTACAAGTGCGGTGGACCCAACCATTTCTCTAGAGACTGCCGGAGCCGAAGTGACGTAGGAGGCGGGAGCAGCCGACGGAACCGCTGCAAAGAGTTAGGCCATGTAGCACAAGATTGCTCGGGAAACGAGTCCGGGGACAAGATGCTGTCGCAACCCTTGCCCCCTCTCGGTCAGTAAATGCGGCATTGCCTGTTGTCAACGTGTACGTTGAGGGTAAACGATGTTCGGCGCTCGTTGACACTGGATGTTCCCGATCGATCGTTAGTGCGGATCGATGCGTGACATGGAGCAGTCAACAAATCGAGATTCGGACGATTGACGGAGTGTCCCGGGCCTGTTGTGGTGTCGGGACTGTATCAGTCCTCACAGACGGAGGGAATCATGCCAAGGTCGACGTTCTGGTGGCACGTCAAATGCTCCTCGGGTACGACCTGCTGCTTGGGATTGATGCGATCCGAGCGTTAGGAGGCATGATAATCCCGCCAGCCGGAAATGCGGAACTGGGTAACGGAAGAAAGGTGTGTGCAGCCCTTTGCATTAGTGAGCCGGATTTCGACGTCTCTTTCAATTCCGACGAGAGGGTGTGGACCGCCAATTGGAAATGGGCCCAAAAAGACCCACCAGTTCAGCTTCGCAACAAGGTCGCAGAGTACAAAGTTCCCGACAGCATCAGAGGAAAATACGAGAAAGAGCTTCAGCAGTGGATTGTGAACGGTTGGTTGATTCCGTACCCCCAGGAAAGACTGGGACCCCCAAAGGGTCTGATTCCCTTGATGGCAGTTGTGCAGGAGCAGAAACAGAAGGTGCGTCCGGTACTCGATTACCACGAATTGAACGACTTTGTGGATGTTTTTACTGCCGATGCAGAAGTGTGCGCACATAAGTTGAGAACGTGGCAGTGGCAGGGGGTCAATGTGTCGCTTCTGGATCTGCGGAACGCATATCTTCAGATTCACATCGACGAAGCGCTGTGGCCATTTCAAACGGTTATTTTCAAAGGCCAACGCTTCTGTCTTACGCGGCTAGGATTTGGGCTAAATGTAGCGCCACTCATCATGAAATCCGTTATAGACGCCATCGCATCGCAAGACCGCACAATTGAAAGTGCCACATCAGCATACGTTGATGATATCTTCATTAATGAAAGTTTGGCCTCTGCATCGCGTGTAAGACAACACTTTTCGGATTACGGTTTGGTGTGCAAGGATCCGGTGCGACTGAGAGATGGAGCAAGAGTTCTTGGCTTGCAGGTCTGGGAAGAAAATGGCACCCTCCGATGGAAACGATGAAGTCAAATTCCGGAAGTCCCTGATGTGTTGACCCGGCGGCGCGTGTTTTCATTGTGTGGGAAACTTGTTGGACATTTCCCAGTGTGTGGATGGCTCAGGGTGGCAGTTGCATTCGTCAAGCGCCTGGCAACCGCAGCAACCAATGGATGGGATGATAACATCAAAGATCCCTCTCTCTGTCGCATACTAGCGGAGATGTTAAGTAGAGTGCGGGAACTGGATCCCATTGAAGGAGACTGGTGCATGAGTGGTGACGAGATCACAGTCTGGGTGGATGCGAGTTCCGTGGCGACAGGATTGGCATTGGAAGCGAACGGAAATGTCATCGAAGATGCGTACTGGCTGCGTCCGACTAATGATGCCAGGCATGCGGCGCTTAAAGGAGTGAATCTAGCTCTCCAGTGGGAGGCGACAACATTGCACTTGGTTACTGATTCGGCGTGTGTGCACCGGTGGATTTCAGACACCTTGACCGAGAAGGCACGGGTGAACACAAGGGCGGCTGGCGAGATGCTGGTTAGGCGACGGCTGGGCATTTTGCGATCGCTGGTGGAAGAATATGGATTGACCATAGACGTGACACTCGTACAGTCCTGTCAGAACCGTGCGGATCGCCTCACCAGAGTACCGCACAAGTGGCTAGAACTGCTCAAGAGAGGAGAAGCGGCACTCGAGAGCTGTGCCGTGGTAGGGAGACGACTGCACGAGGACCAGGTTGCCAATACCCATCGTCAATGCGGACATCCGGGCGTGAAACGAACTCTGTACTTCGCCAGGTTAGTCGACCCGCAGGTGTCCAGAGAAAGCGTTAAATCCGTTGTGAAGGCCTGCACAACCTGTCAGTCGATCGATCCAGCACCCGTTCACTGGGAAAGAGGAGAACTGAGCGTGAAGAGCAACTGGAGCAGATTGGCGATGGACGTAACTCACTACAATGGTGATAATTTTTTAACGCTTATTGATTGCGGTCCCTCCAGGTTTGCGGTATGGCGGCCGCTGCGCAGACAAGACGCGAGCACCGTCATTCGACTGTTGGAGAATGTTTTCCTGGAGCGAGGCCTACCCGTGGAAATACTGACGGACAACGATACTGAATTCACCAGTAAAGACTTTAAAGAATTTGCGGACAATTGGGACGTGCATCTGCGGTTTCGATGTGCCTACTCGCCAAGTGGAAACGGCATCGTGAAGCGGAACCACAGAACCATCAAGACCATCGCAGCCAGGAAGGGCTGTACAGTATCGGAGGCGGTTTACTGGTATAATGTCGCCCCGAAAGATAACGTTTCACCATCCACGGCGCCGGCTGATGCACTGCACAAATATCATGTCCGTGTGAAAGGCATCGAAGCCAACCCGCTGCCTGAACTAGAAGTGACTGGAGGGAGATTGAAAAAAGGAGACGTTGTTTGGGTCAAAAACCCACGCGGCAAGTGTACGACAAAATACGGCACTGGGCGTGTTACGGAGGTGATTAGCCCGCAATCTGTGAGAGTTGATGGGGTGTCTCGTCACATTAAAGACTTGCGACCCGTGATGCAATCACTACCGTTACTGAGCGATGAAAGCGATTCCGGGTCTGAGAGTAGTGAGCGTTCGATCTGCCTTGAGTTAGACCTGCAGGGCAGTGATTCTGATAACAGCAGCCTCCCGGCGGACACAGTGTTTACCGACACTCAAACCACAGACGAGAACACGCATGAGGATGAAGCTTGTGTTGTCCCCCTTCGGAGGGGGACTCGACGGCGACGATCGCCACCTCCTTGCCCTGTTTGTGATCATGGGGGAGTGTGGGGAAAATTGTGAAAATGGCTTATCTCGGAAACGCGTGCGAATCTGTGCAGTGTGCAAACTCCGGTCCTCCCAACGGTAAAAGGAACCAAAATGGCGGCGCCCATATTTTATGCCAGGCGGTCTCGGTTAGTTAACGCGAAATTTCGTTGTCTCGTCATTCGCATGCAAATCGTGGTCGGTCCTCGGCTGTTTCGGATCAGAGAGCTTTCGGCTCGTGAGAAGGTTGGACGTGCGACACCGGTTTCTTTGTTCTACCTGCTATCATCAGTTGAGTTGTTGCGTTTCGTCCCACAACTCCTTATTGAAATCTGGAAGATGAAGTTAACTTGGGATCATAAAGTTCCATCAACTCCAATGCATTTGGGACAAGTTATTTGAAGACCTTGTGCAGTTGGATAGTTTAAGATTTCCTAGATTTGTTGTGGACTCTTCCACCCCTGCTTTGTTAATTAAATTTTGTGATGTGTCTCAAAGGGCATTTGGGTTTGCTTCTTACATTTTTCAGGGTGGGTCAGCAAATTTGATATTTTTTAAAGCCTAAGGTTGCCTCTTTGATAAAGAGAATTTTGCCTTCTCTTGAATTGTTGTCAGTCTTTCTTTGTATAAAATGTATTCCTAGCATTTTAAATGTGAAATGTTGTCTTAGTTAGTGGTGTGACAGAAGTTGCTTTATTTTGAATTTCTTACTGTTTTATCTGATATCCAAAATGCAGTTAACTCTCATCCCATCACTTACCAATGTTCAGGGGATGCAGGTTTGGATATCATATCCCTTAATGTGTTTATTCAACAGCACTATAGTAGTGCTATTTTTATAAACTCGTATGAGAGTTTCTTTGAAGAGGCACTACTTGCCAGGTGTGATCTTTTGAAGAATTTGGATCATAGAGATCTCCTTCTTCAGATATTTAAGAGTTTGTGGCATGAGGAATATCTCTTTGGATTGAGAGAATTGACTCATGATTTGTGGTATTAGTTAGATGTATTACTGTAGAGTGATTACTATTTTCTTTTGTGATATGGAGTTGCTATTGAAGGACAGTGGTGATGATCAAAGCCACTTTGTCTTCAACCTTTCTGTTTGCCAATTACTTATTGTGAAAAATAGAAAAATGTCTGTTATGGAAGTTTGTCAGGCAAAGAGGAAGTGGTTTGGCTTCACTCTGTTTTGAAACAGTACATAGAGATTTAAATTTCTTATTGAGAATGAAAAGGACTATAACTCTTCCCTAATTAAATGTCCCCTTTCCCTGTTCAAAAATAGTGTTAAAAGTATTTTCTTTTTCTCTTCAGAGTGTGTGTAAAATTTTAGGAAGAAATGATTTATTGAGAGGAATGCCAACATTTACCCATGACTTCATTGTAACAAGTTTGGTAGTAAGTAGACTGTTGATTAAATCCACAGGGGTCTCTTTTTTTTAATTTAGTAGTAATTCATGTAGGGAAGGAAGGTCTGTTCTCATTGACTGTGTTCTACATATGGATACAGTGATCATTGAAGTTGTAGAATTGTCAGTTTGAAACTTAGTGAACCATGAGGAAGGTTGGGTTTTTTGCTCGGCTGTTAAAAAAATGAGCAGAGTAATTTTCTCTGTTTTTATATGGAGTTCAACTGAAGAACCCAAAAGAAATTAACAGAAATAACTGAATTTGTTCAGTAAAGGACAAGTACTTATGAGGAATGTACAGTTAATGAGAAAATCTCTCATGAAGAAGAAGAATTTATTAGAGAAGATTTCAAGGAGATATTAAAGTTACACTTGTGGAAGAAAAGCAGGAGTGCTGACTTATTCAAGAATTTGTGCTGAGAAAGCCTTTCCCCACACAGACTACAAGAGAAGAAGTCTATTTGGATGAGAGGTCTCAAAAAAGAAAAAAAATCTGTGTCGCTAAGGAAATGAAAGAAAAGGAGAACAAGAGTATTCAAACTTTGATAAAAAAAGGGTACAGCAATATGATCTTTGTTTGCATTTGTAGGTGGACAATTTTTCATTTTGCATATTTTTTTTTGTGTTAAAGAATTATTTCCTTCATGATGGACATGTATTCAACTTTACAGCATTTTTTTTGTTACCTTTGTTTAAATAAACCCGCTTGAATTATAAATAGGAATCATCTCTGTTTATTTTATTCTATTTTAATTTTTCTCCTTTCATTACTTTTTAAGTTAAACTTTCATTAACATAGTCAGATTTTGTTAACACAACAAAATTATGATAAAGTTTGCCTTGTGATATATGGAGATGTTGAACCTGTTCTCTGTGTGAGTTATTTGTACATCCAAGAAAGCCATTGTGAATTGGATCAAAGGTCTTACTGAGTTCACATGGTACACTTTTTTGGTGAAGCTAATGTATGAAAGTGTCATCTACATATTTCAGTCATACTGTTGGCTTTAGTAATGCCATTCCTAGACTCATTTCCTAGAACTATTCCATTTTTGTGTTCTCATCATTGGCAACAATGGCAAAGCCATAGCCAAGCCCTCCTCCTGATGATATATGTCAGACCTTAGTTGAAAAATGTTGTCTGTACACAGAATGTCAATATTTTCATTTGGATATCTATTGGTGTGCTAGGACGTTTTCAAGGTAGGGGGCCAATAAGTTTTGAATCATCACTAAAAACTCAGCCAGAGGAACCATGGTGAACAGGCTCATTACATCCATTACCATCTGTATTGTTATTGATGGGATCCCCTCAGATCATTTTGAGTTTTTAATGCATGATGAAAACTTAGTTAGTAGATTGATTATATCCACCAGGAATCTGCTCAGCTGCATATAGATCTCAATAGACCTAGCATAGAAATAAATGCATAAGCCATTATTAAATAAAGGGAAATGACAGCAAGGCAGCAGCAGTATTAAGAAGAGAAACCTTGGTGAATGCAGTCAAGTGTGACAAGCAGAAGCAGCAGCTGTGTCAGCAGCAGGTAGATTAGATTTAAAGCTCCAATTTCTATACTCAGGATTGTCCCAGTGGATTAAAGCATTGTTTCATGAATTGGGGGATATAGTAAATGTGAGTTCAATATTTGTGGAGGGTAGTGCATATTTAGACTTGGTGGGAATAGGGTGAGCAATAACTGAGCAGTAGTAAATAAGAACAAGATGAGATATCTCTAGATATGGACAGTGGATTGAGAACAATCTACCTCCATTACATTGGATTTTATCAAGAATCTCTCTATATATAGCAGGAGCACCAGACTGTATGTGGCAGCAATATGGATGAATGGTAAACATAAATGTATAGGATAGATTTGAGTTAGAAAAATTGTCTAGCATGACAAACTAAACCAAATTTCCTAGCACCAGACCTAGCAATTGATTCAGTATAATCTTTGTCATGTCACATGAATACATGCAAATACTGTTATGGAATCATCATTATCTTTCATGGTGACTTAGTAAGAATTAAGATTCATAGTCTGATGGGACATGCATCATAACTGAACTCTACTGTCCATCTCAAACAATTGGTACCATGACACATTGGTTTTATGTCACGTGTTGCCAGTCCTTAAAGGTCCATTTGGTGATATCATGAGCCCAAGTGAGGCAGTATGTCCACTGTAGTGATGTTAACAAGGTCAGTCTGATGGTTCTTCTGCCACCATATTTTTATGGAAGCTAAAGAACTTTGAAATGACCTACTGGATATGTATCTGGTGATGCTACACACCATTACCATTACATATTATTATCTTATAGCTTTTGGCACATCATATCAACAGTTATCATATAGGCTTCACTAACCATGTGAAAACCTGCAACAGACATGGAAAGACCTTCTTAAATCTTTGTTCAATAAGCCAAACCATAATGAAAATAATTTTTCCCTATTTACTGTATCTATATGCTGCTAACATTTGAAATTTTCTTTTCCTTTATATCATTTATTTTGAATATACTTTTTATTAATAACTTGTAGTTTATTATGCAAAGTGCAACATAAATTTTAAATCAATGAATCCAAAAGGTATAGGTCACAGAAATATATTTGATCAATACAGTATACCATATATCCAAATAAATTATTATATTATTATTTTTCATGTTAATATAATTTCCATAGCATTTGTCAGTTTTTCATTGATTTTAATTTTTCTACTGTTTCCACTAACATTACTTGCCTCAGTTTTCATTGATTCTTTGCGTGAATATTGTTTTCCATTCTCATATACATCCATTTCAATTCATTCTAAATTTTCTATTGGATTAAGATCTGGGGAAGCTGGAGGCCATACCATTAATATGAGACCTTTTTTGGCAAGGTGGGCAATAGTGAGCTTTGCAGAATGTGAGGGAACATTGTTTTGCATAAATATACATTTTAGCTTAAAGCTTATTAGTGCCATTTAGTGCCTGTGCCACTCAAAAAATGTCTTACAAGAATTTTCTGCATTTATCTTGGCAGTCATCAACTTTGAAAGGACTTGTAGTAATTTTCTCAAAACATTACTCTACTTCTCCACTATTTTTTCCAAAGTTGTGTTGGCTGAATATTTCTATAAAGGACCAACTCTCTCAATCAATAATGAAGTCCATCTAATACAGCTCTACATTCATCCCTAAAAATTACTGTTCAGAAATCAGTTTTCATATACCTCTTTGCCCAATTTACAGGTTTCTCTTTTTGATGATTAAAGGTGATAATTTTGTTTGCTTTCATGTATGGCACCATGACTGGTGTAAAAGGTTGACTGATGATCTAATTTTTATTTATAAAGAAAGAAAAATATTTTTCATATTAAAACAATGCAATACCATGAATTTTCTGGTTTGTGTCACTTACGGAGTATAGTGTGAGAGGTGAAATTGTAAGCTTGGGTGGGATTGGTCGTTAGGAAGAGTATTAGGTTTTTTCATTTAATAAAGAAATTATTTGTTGAAATGAGTGACACAAAGCATATCTTTACAGGTCAGGTTTGTTTTGATCAGGGATATGACATACTTTCAGATGGAGGTGATGAAGACACCTGTGATAATCAGGTCAAATGAGAGTGACATTCTGGAACATTGAAAATGTTCCACTGATGGTGTATATGAACAATACAAGGCCACCATTTTGACTGATCCGTCAATGAGAGAAGGGCTGGAATGGAGCTTCTCAACTTCTCTCTGATACTTACAAAACAGGGCCACTATTTTTATTGGGTTCTTGGGAGCATCCCTTCTGCCCCTTTGAGGCATATGACACAAGACCATTGGTCAAGCATTATTATTGGCTAGCCAATCAGAGCAGTGCAATTGAGGTTTGCACCCCCATAAAATCAGTTACTGAAAGAGTAGAAGATTGAATTGGTCTTGCTGCTAGTAAGTAGACCCACACTCTCACTGCTGGATGATGCCACAAAAGTTCTGTTCTCTGTGCCACTTTTTGAATTCCCTCAATTGGTTGCCTTCATTTAAATAGTTGAATGACTGTGCTGTTTAGCCATAACTGCAACCACTAGTTAACCTCTTCCCCCGAGCTTAAGAATTCCTTATACAGGGAAACTTCTTCAAATCTCTTTTAGTTTATGTATTCCTTTCTCAAAACCATTTTATTTCAAGTTCTATTTTGATTGTTTGCTATGTTCAACTTTTTCAAAATTTCCAAAGTTATTTATTTTCTCATCACTACACTATATTGTTTCTCTTGAGGTTTTTATTTTTATGACCCATGGCAATCTTTATATATTTAAAATTAAAAAATAAATAACAATAACTATTATAGAAAAGTCATTTACATGGTGATGGTTTATTTTGTTTGCAAGGCAATGGTGCTGGTGGCTTTGCTTTTAGGCTTATTTTACTTGAAATTAAAATGATAAAAAAATAGCCAGAATTTTATAAGTACAGGATTATTAAATTAATGGATTGATTTTCTGAATAAAATAAGAAATATTTTACAAGAACTGTCAGTACAATAAAGTTTTGAAAACATAAGACATGCTGTCACTCTTAGCTGAGTAGCAACATAAAATAGGAATCTCAAGATTTGAAAGATAAAGCATTGTTTGATTAGTTAGGGGTTGTATTGATGAGTCAATTGGCAGACAGGAAGAAACAGAATTTTTCTGATGGAAAATAATCTTGGATAGTTGTGTTTTTTAACAATGAGTTGTACAAATCTAAAGTAATTTGCTCCTGCTACCACTGGTTATATACTGTGGCTTGGGGAGTAGCTGTATTTGACAAAATTGATTCTTCATCAGCTTTTTGAGTTGATCAATATGTCTGATCAAAGAACAGGAAGAAAAGAATTGGGAAAGAGTGGTGCTAAGCATCACCAGAAGGTGTTCTGTGATAATGTACAGAATATCACCAAGCCACCTATTTATTGTCTTATCTGCAGAGATAGAGTGAAACATGTCTAGCCTCCCTTAAAAAGAGACCCATGGTGTCCTGAAATTTTTCTATGATAATGTTATCGGTTATGTTGTCACTTACATTAAGCAAATGAAGTGTAAGACTACAACTTCTATGGATATGGTCTATGTCCCCAAGAGACAATGCAGAACTCTTTGGAGGTTAAGAAACTTGACCCAATGACCCAACAAAAACTACACTTCATATGATCTCACAAAATATTGCCACATTTTAAATCAAGATACAACTCTGGAAATGACAATGAAGTGAAACTGAAGAGAAAGAGAAAGAATTCAACAACTACCCAATAAAAGTGTAGTGACTAGACACCCTAACTAAAATATCATCACACACACACACACACGCATATATATATATATATATATGTTATTATATGATGAATAACTCTTGAGTTACATAACATCTCATAATACCAAATAAGTTATTGTAAATATTTCTAATCAAAGCAGATATTATAAGCTGAAATTCACATGGTTTATTTATTGAATCCTTAGTTTTACCAACATCTGTTATTATTATCGAGACTCAGATACAAGCATGAAAATATGAACTCTATTTCTATTGTTTCTGTGTAATATGATCCACAGTATGATTTATAAAAAAAAAATTAGTTTTATGGTTATATAAAATTATTTTCACTTTATTTCCATTTTATTTTTTTAATTAAAATAACTTCATATTTTTCCTTTTTAGAATATATTTTTTTCTGTCTGGTATGTTCCGTGTTAATTATTCACTTATATGATTAAATAAAATTATTTCTAGTTATTATTTATTTTATGTTATAATTTTTTAAAATCAAAATAACTTCATGTTTCATGCTTTTTATTTCAAACAACTTGTTTATTTTATATATCACAGCATTCCTCTTAACACCATTTCTTTATAAAAGTAGTTGAAGATATTTTCAAATAAAAATTAAATGTTGCTTACTTTAGTTAACTGGATAATTTAACAACTCAAAAATTTAATTGCAAAAGCAAATTTTATTTCTAATATAAATCAAATGTAAACAAGTGACAAATATATTGATCACAATTTCTGAAAAGTTTAAAATGAACTTCATACAAAATTGAGAGGCACACCATTGTTGTTCTCTTTAACCTGGTTTCTGTAAAGAATTTTATTATTCTATTGACAATGCAGATTATAAAACAATGTAATGAGCAATATGACTTTAATTTTGAGATTAATCAAGACATTTCTATTATTTACACTATTTACATGTGTCCTCATTCTTGTTGTTGTTTTGACCATTGTACTATCTGGCCTTCATCAGGTGTATGTCAATCCAAGTATCTTACAGGGAATTTCAAAATGAACCCTTTAGTTAATCTATGGGGATAGATTTTTCTCGTTTCATTGCCCATATCTAGGGATATCTCGTCTAGTTTAGGAACTAGACGAGATATCCCTAGACACAAGTAAATAATGTTAAACTTCTCATAAAAATAATAAAAATAATGATAATTCCTTATCTCAAAAATTCAAACAAAATTTTTTGTCTATATTCATTTCTATAAATCTTATTTTAGATGGGAAGCTTAGAAAATCTTAAGTTATATACTATTAATGGTATTAAATTTATTAATTTCTATAAATAGATGAAAATAAATAATCCTTACTAATTATAAATGCCTACCAAAATGTCTTAATATTTAAAAAGTAACTGAAAGTGGATAGAAATGAATATTATAGAATTATTTTAAAGTTACATTGAAACATATTGTATACATATATACTTGTAGTTTATATTGTATAAATGTAGAGTTAAAAAAAAGTAAACCTTTTTTATGAAATTTTAAACTGTCTTTAGACACAAGATATAGGTAAATAACTTTAGACACAAGATATAGGTAAATAACTTTTCATAACTCACAATTAACAAGAAAAGAAATCATCTCCTTTGATGCTACTGAAGAATTATAGACATAATCATTTAAGTGCGCAAAGTTGCAAAATCAAATAGAAATTAATGTTAGATAAATAAATTATTGGATTTGTTATTATTTCTTTTGAATAAAATAATTGTAACACAATCTTTTATAGCCATCTTAGATCTGATTTAAAATGTGTAAATGCAGAATATACATTATTTTTTAAACTCATCATCAGTAAAAAATATGACACCACATCTGAAACAACTACCATTCAGTCTATTTTTTCTGTTTTATGTTTCATAAAAAAACAGTTCAAAATTTGGTATCATTTGAATTATTTTGTATAATAATGAGATTAAAGCACATATTAATATAATTAACAATATTTTTTTAAATCTTGTCTCAGAAACTAAGAAATGAATATTGAGATAATGATTTTTTAATGTTCTCATGTATTGTACTTTGCAATCACATAACAGCATAACTATCAAGCATAGAAAATCAATAGTCTGCCGAGGCTGTAATGCAGACAAATGTCCTTGAAAAGATGTCATATGATTTAAAACAGAAACATTTTTCTAATTGCATTATCAATGTAAGAGAAAACTGTATTGAATTTTATATGTAACTTATAAAAATAGTTTTGAATAAAAAGTCAAAATTTAAACAAAATGCAAAATATAAATAAATGGAGAATTAAAGGGAAACATGAAAAAATAAAAGTGAAAAAAACTAATTTTAATAAAATTCTACAATTGTATAAACCATATTATGAAACTATAGCTCTTCAAATCTTGCAGCTAATATCAAATTACAGAAGCAAAATGGTTACTTATTAAAATTAGTTATGTACAACACTAGATAAAAAGAAAATTTTCTCTCAGTACTTATCAAAGAGGTTTTAGCAATGTAATGAAATTTAATAGTGCCTTTATGGTGGAGTATTCTTAAAGATTCTATGAAGGGGTGCTGAAATGTCCTCAATTTGACACAACATCAAATATTATTTTAATCTCCTTATTATATCAGGATCAAATTTTTACACCAATATTTTATATACTTCTATTAGTAAATTTTTAAATAAAAAAATACCCTAACTGTATTTTAATTTTACTTTCATTTAAAAGTCAATAAAAATCATTTCTATGTTATTGGTTGCACTTTTTAAAACTATATTTACGACAGTCTTAATTACAGTGCTTAGTAATTGTGTACTATATATTTATTTATATATTATTAAACTGAAAACAATAGGTAAAGATCTATTGAATTAATTTTTTTTCTTTATGGAATACTAAAATGTGACACCTCTTTAAAAATATCTTACACCTTGTGAGACCAAAAAAATAAGTAAAATGATCCAGAGAAAATCCTTGAATTTCTAAATGTAATTTCCTGTTTTTCTTTACAGAAGACACATGAATATAAATTTAACTGATTATTCATATATAGAGGTCCTCTTTCAGATAACATGGTTTCTTTTTTTTCCAATATGAATAAAGGACTAAATAAATGTTATTTTTATTTTTCATTTAAGCAATTAATGTGTACACTTAATTCAGAAAAAGCTGTTTGAGATCTTAAGATGCTATACAATATGCTAAAAAATTGAAAATTTAAGATGCTAAGTTAGGATGACAGAAACAAGAAAAACATCAGTGTATTTCTCCAATAGTTTTTATTGTGTTAAGGTAATCCCTATTTTATAAGATTTTTTTTTAACAATCCTTTGAAAAAAATGAGTCTAGCTTTGAAATCATTCCATCTTTATTCCTATATTCATGGATTCATTTATTTGACATTTTCTTTTTCATTATTTCCTTCATTACTTTAATCTTTTATTACTTCACTTAATCATTTTCTTCATTCTTTCAATTCATTCACTGCTTCATTTTGTCTTCCTTTCATTCCTTTCCCATTTAAAATTTTGTTTTAGTCATTTATTTTATACCAAATTTTATTCCATTTTTCATAGTGTAATCATTTCTGATTTATTTTTTTACATGAGTTTTCCTATTATTCTTATTTCTTTTCTTTATATTTTCATTTTCTCCATTCTTTTATCCTTCCTTTTTCACTCAAACACCGAAGTTAAGCAATGTCAAGCCTGGTCATCACCTAGGTGGGTGACCACTTTGGAATACCAGGTTTTTTCCCCACTATAGGTTAATTAGTAGGACTTGTATCAGTAAATAATTATTATCTCTAAAATAGACTTACAATCTAAAATTATTTTCTAGCTTTAAAATAACCTGCAAAAGGTTGATAAGCCATAAAAAACAAATCAATCAGTTTTTTTCCATCATTTGCTTATTATTTCATTCTTTTCCCAATATTTTATTCATTTCTTTATTCTTTTCTATACAGAATCTTTTAAGTTTTCTTGTTTTTTACAAAATAATTCATAAAAAACTGAAAACATGTCTGTCATTAAAAGAGATTAATATATTTCATTAGTTCATTTAATGAAGTCACCTATGCTCAACAGATGAGTATATCATATTACACATATCTTTTAATTGTTGAAATGCAAAATGAACTTGTAAATAAAGGAGTGGGCCAAGGAATGGTCATAATATACAAACTAATCCTTTTTTCTTGTAAATATAAGAACTCATTGATATGCATTATTTATATTCGGACTATTGCCCTCATTGTTATTATCACAACTGTTTGGCAGTTGCACTTTCAGCAGGTGCTTGTTGATCTAAGTAACATTCAGGCAATTTTTGAATGCAACTTGTTCTCGTTCTGCTGTCTGTGTCTAGGGATACTACTTAATTATTGCTCATTCTCTTTCCACTGAATTTGCAAATGAAGTCACAATTACTATGCCATCCAACCAATGCATTAATCCACTAGGCTATTGTTGTGAAATGAAGTGTTTGTTTGTGAATTTGGTGGCATAATAATTATGGGTTCAATCCCTGAGCTGGGTAGTGCAGACTTAGACTCAGAGCAATTAATAACTAAGAAGTATTAAATAATAACAAGATGAGACATCCCTAGACATGAACAGTGGAATGAGAACAATCTACCTCCATAGATTAAATAATAGGTTCAGTTCAAAATTCCCGGAAGGTTATTCAGATCAACAAGCACCTGATGAAGCCTGGAGGACACAATAGCTAAAATGTAGTAATAATAATAACAACAAAGATGAAGACATTAGTCCAAGTATAAATAATGATAACTCCTAATCTGAGAAATTCACAGAGAGAGATAATTTTCAAAGCTTTGTAAAAATAATTATTTCTTCAATTTTTTGTTTGGTTTTTGTTGATTGAAACTGTAAAACTGATGTCACTATAGTCAATAAATCACTTGGCTGAACATTCATCTTTGCATTCTTGTATATTTTTTGTATAAATTTCATTTTAACTGTACAGAATATCTACCTTAAGAATATATTTAACTTTAATATTCTTATATTAAAAATAATTACAAAATTTGGGTTAGCAGTGTTAATAAGAGAATAAAAAGTTAATTTTTGATTAAAATATTTAAATTTAATTGTGAATATAGAAATATTTACTGAAAATAATAAAAAAATGGCTGAAATTAATTAAATATAGGAATGAGAAGCTTTTTGACATTGGAGTCAGTGGATTTTATAGCAAGTGTGATGCTATGTATGCAAATATATAAATGCATTAAAAATTGATGGTTCAAAATCACACAGTTTTTGAATTAATATTACTTTGAAGAGCTGGTAGGTTTCCTGGATCTTCAGTGTCTTGTGTTTTATTACAATCATTTTCTTTACTTTCTCTTGAGTCTGTGGGTAGCATTGTCTTATGATAATTATCATAATTTGTAACTTCAGAATCAATACTAGCCTCATAGAAATTATTTAAGCTCCAGTCATAGGATTTGTGCCTTTCAGAAACACATCCGCTAGCTACTGAAGATTCCAAGTCTGTGATACTACATGTATCTCCTATATCACTGAAAGTATACTGTGGATAGGCTATAGCATTTTGGTCATTCCTTGCTTGAGAAGTAGAATTGGCATCTTTTGAAATAGCAGATACATCTGAGGATTTTTCTTGAAGCAGCGGTGTTCTTTCACTTTTTCTAATTGAACTGAAACCCCTCAAAGTTTGTCCAACACCATTACCTAAAAAAGAAAAACATTATAATGAAAATTTTAGTCTTCCAAATAAATTTCAGTTCAGTAATGGAAATTAAATATAAATATTTTTAGGATATAATATTCTTGATAAGATTTGACAAAATTTACTCTTTTATTAGATGTATACAAAAGTTCCCAGCCTTCTTTTTCTGAAAACTAGAGACTGAATACAGAGTTGAAAAACATTTTTTTTTTGTTGGAAATTTGTGCATATATCCCATAAGTATTTGAAAAAATGGTGATAACTTCAAATAGCTATTCTGTAATATAAAACACAATGTGACTTTATATATTTAATGTGCATGCACTATGATCTCTTCTTTGTAATGAGATATTTCATTGTTAACAAGAGGGATTAATTGATGCCAGTAAGTAAACATGACTCACATTACCATAACAGAATACACTTACTATATATGTAGGTAAATAATACAATAAACTGGATTTTATGGCATATGTGTGTGTGTTTGTGTGTGCTGGAGTGCATGCACCTGTGTGTATATGTGTCTATGTATGTGAGAGTATCATCCCGAAGAAAATTCTCTCTCCCACCAAACATAATCAAACACAAATAAGCATTTAAAAAAAAAAAAATAAATAAACCAGCTTTTTGATGATCGTAAAAGCGTGAAACCCAGTGTCGCAAACTAATATCCATACAACTGAATATATATATTTTAATCAAAATATGTTGGATTAATAAATGAAAACTCCATTCATACACACACACACACAAGGTGTAACAGTAAATTTGTTCAATTGTTAGATTAAGCTCTGAACCATTGTATCTTAGAAATGATTAAAGATAAATTACTGGAATTCTTCAAGGTTTTTATAACACTATTGGACTCTACTTTGAGCAATAAGAATGTATAATTACTGTCTAAGTTTAACAGAAGTATTATGATGAAATCAATCATAAACAAAAATGACATGTTCATCATTAATTAATCATAGCTAAGGATTGGAAGCTCATGAAGTATTGAAATAAAGTTCAAATATATATATATATATATATATATATATATATATTATTAATAGAAATCTTATTAGTATAAGAAACTATACTCACTCAGAAAACCTTCGGTGTGTTGATTTGCAAATAAACAAGCCAATACCAAAGGGAAAAAAAGGTATAAAAAAAGAAAGAACCAAGAACATGTACGTTAGTTGAAAATAATCGTCCAGCATGCAAGTCCAAGGCCCAAAGAAAAAAAAACCCCGACGTAAAATAACTAAATAGATTGCTCAATACAATGAGTAGAGCAGACCTAGTTAAACCTAGAGAGCCAGACTGTCAGATGTCCAGAAATTGCTGTCGCTTTCTGTCAGCAATACGTCTAGTCTAAATATGAAGCCTAGAAGAGCAGTGGCCTCCCGTCCAGAAATTTTTTTTTTTAATCGGTAGCGTGGTTCTCTTATGCAAATAAGTCTGCTGCATAAAAATGGCAGTAGGCGTACGCTGCGACTGACTCTCAGAGAATGGTTCGACCGCGAGGCAGCAAATTCGCTTTTGCTCCTGGTAAGTCACTGTCACTTCTATTACACTCCCCCTGATCAAATATGATCACATAAGTGACAGTGAGGGGCTGGTTGTTTCACCCTTGCACTGAACAAGCGGTGGTATAACCATGACTTCCTACCGGCTGAATCGTCAGATGTGTCCTGGTCTGAATCATATTCCGGGGATCATTAAGGATCAAGTCTACTTCTGTCTCGCTTTCAGATGGGGTGTCGCTGCTGCTTGCACTGGAGCTTGGTTCTTGCCATTCATGACTCCCCTGACGTTGTATCACCGCCATCATCCGTTGGTAACAATGAAGTGAGCTGTGGGCGTACATCTCCCACGTGTCGCGGTATCCCGTTGATGACTACCGACTGCAGACTGTTTATTCCCGTGATAACGACCTTTTCACAAACTTTGGCGTGCAGCGTCCATGCGGATTTTTTTTTACCCAAACCGCGTCTCCTTCTTTATACCGGTCGAAGTCGCCTGGTTAGGCGAGGGCACAATGTCAATTCCTTTTATTCGAATTTTATATGTAATGCAGCAGATTGGCGGGCGCAGAAGGCGCAGACACATCATCCCTGGGTGTAATGTTATATCAATACACGGCCTCCATAATAGAGCAGCTCTTTTTCGGCGCAGCAATCCGTTTGATTGTCTGATGACACCTCTCTACAATACCATTTCCAGATGGTTTGTACGCGCAGCCGCGGGTCGGAATCGGATGCCCCATTCTTCCGTGAATTGTTTGAATTGCTGACTGCAGAATGCAGTGTCATTATCAGCCAGGATTTCCACCAGGGCACCACGTTAAAAAAACACCGACTCAATTGCGGATTACGTGTGCAGCGTCTTGCCGAACTAGTGGCCGCCAGATAAAAAAACCCGTGTGGGGCATTAATCGATCAGAGTCAAAAAATGGCGACCGTTATAGTGTGTGATGTCCATTCCCAGGCGACTCCAAGTTTCACGACACTGATCTCTCCTTCTGCCATCGCACAGAAGCTGGACTGATACTGTTCACAACTTGAACGACCGATCTTACTGCTGCTTTTCGACACGGACGGGTTGATCCCTACGTCTAAAAATAGTGTCCGTTTAACTCCAGGGTGCCCGCTGTGTCGATGAATCTCAGTTAACTGAGCAAGGCTTGGGTTTCCCTACGGCAGAAGCACATACTGGTTGAACAGGTTCGAGTTCCTTCACATTGTTGAACCACCTCTGGGGAACTCTAGTCAGCAAGTCAGCTCGGTTCTGGTCGGATCTAACTAGCGCTATGTCAGCGGAAAGTTTATACTTTTTCACAAGAGAAGTTAGAGTTTCAAGTCGTTTTATGAGCATCTCGCTAAGCGGCCTTGGTGTTCAGCCGAGACTTTCCCGTAAGGGCATTAGTCACCCAATGGTACACGCAGAGGGAGTCTATGTTCACATGTAATACCGTAGCCTGCCATTTTAGCGTGAGGTTGATTCCCTTCAGCACGGCATCCAGTTCAGCCACATTGATATGCTGGGTGTTTTTTATCGGCCGTAGCCAGCATGCGTCCTTGATGATGGCTCCCTTAGCCTCGAGCGCTACTCCTACAGCCAGCGAACTCGTGTCCACCCACACGTCTAGCTCCTTCGTATTCACGCACCATCATTCTCCCTGTGCAGGATCCAGTTGCTGAGCCCGGGCGAGGGTGTCCGTTATCATACGTTCCAGGGGAGCATCACAAATTTTGTCATCCCAGTTTTGCGTTATGGCAGTGGCTCGACGTTTGATCACGCCTGTTGCCACTCGCAGCCATCCACACACGGGGAAGTGTCCCACCAGCCGGCCACACATGGAGAAAATACCTCTCCATGTCATAGTCATAGGGCCGTTTACCATTATACTTCCTCGTCGCCATCGCAGTCGACCCTGTTCCTTCCATACTTCTAGCCCCAGCACTCTGGCTCCGTCCTGTAACTTCTCTGGATCCTTGCTCGTCAGTCCGTAGAGCTCGAGATGTTTCCTCACAGATTCCCCGACGCCACATCCTTGTTGATATATATATCATCAATATATGCAGCGTTGCTCTATTTATAGTTTCATTTCTGTGCTAACCAGCCTTAAGCACAGCTTCGCATTATCAGGGGCGCCACATTCAGGCCGAACCCCAGCCTGGTCAAACAATATCGCTTCCCTTTAAACATAACTGTTTGATATGGCCACAGGGATTTTTCAACACGGATCTGTAGATATGCTTTCCTGAGGTCCAGAATGGACACATTTAGGACACTGCTGTCTCCAGTCTCGCAGTTTTTTCTGCGCCAAACATCTCGCGGCACCTGTGAATGTTTCAACGTAGGTATTTAGTTCCCTATAGTCCATCACAGGACGCACCTTATGCTTGTTGGTCTGCAGCACGGCCATCAGTGGTATCAGTCCCTTGGGCAGGCCAAACTCCTTGTTACTGTACGGCACCAACCAACCATTGTCCATCCATGTTTGTAATTCATGCACGTACTCCTCTCTCATCTTGCTGGATACTGGATATTCAGAGATCCGATTCTGAAGTTTCCCTAGTGCATGACCTGCCGACCACTTCCAGGCTGCGACCCAAACTCCCTGCCGTTCATTGAATTTCACATTGAAATTGGCTTCGCTGATACGAATCGCTGCACAGACGGACCGTGGTTTTGCAAACTCCACGCTTCCATGCTGCGTGATGCGAACTCCACCGAGTGCCTTAATGGCGTCGATGCCAAGCAACAGGTCGAAATCGGGGCTTCCCTCGCATAATCAGCACATCGATTGTAGCAGTATTACCAGTTGCTGTGCAAATTCTGACGGTGCTCCTTCCACAGCAAGCCTGCGTGGCTCCGGTTAATGTAGATACCGCCATACCCTGCTTCGACCAAGACCGACATAAACTTGCGCTCAAGACTGACCGTGAGCACCCAGAGTCAAGGAGAGCGAGCATGGTGTGCCGTCAACACACACAGTAATGATGGGTAGCACCGAGTTTACTTGCTGTTTGGGGGAGTGGACCGCGCTGAAGTCTTGTCCCCGCCTCCGTTCCCGGACAATTTTGGCCAGATGACCGGTCTTGTTGCATCGATAGCAACGTGCGTTAGTTGCCCTTCGCCTCCTTGGGCCCAGTCCCTCAAGTGATTGGGCCCATGTCTGGGAAGATCGGGAGTCTGGGGAGGGCTGCACCGCAGCGGCGACTGGTTCCTCTCTGCTGTCTCGTCCTTTATGATTGCCCGAGCTTGGGCCAATAGCTCCTCGAGACATATCATCCAACCTGGCCGAGGACCGCAGGGAACCTTTTCACAGGATCAGGAAGCCCCCGCACAAACACGCATGTCATCGCACTCCTCCAAAAAGGACGGAGAGCTTCATTAGATCAGCCAAATATACATCTACGGTCTCACCCGGACGCAATACACGTGCCTTGAATTGTTAAGTATGCCGAATTTATCAGGGGCAAATGCTGTCATCAATGCTCCCTTGATTCGAGCTACGTCCGATTTCTCTTCTGTAGATAGTTGCTGGTAAACTGTGAATGCTCCCCTGGTTAAGCAAAGGGGGATGACACGATCAAGCCGCTTCACTCCTGATAGGTCGCACACCTATTCCAATGTCCAGAAATTGCTGTCGCTTTCTGTCAGCAATACGTCTAGTCTCGCTTGAAGCCTAGAAGAGCAGTGGCCTCCCAATCCACTGCCAGGTTTTTAATTGGTAGCGTGGTTCTCTTATGCAAATAAGTCTGCTGCATAAAAATGGCAGTAGAAAAATGCAAATATGACCGACTCTCAGAGAATGGTTAAACCGAGGCAGCAGCGAATTCATTTTGCTCCCTGGTAAGTCACTGTCACTTCTATTACACAGACAAACCTACCAAGGTTTCACCTAAGCAGATTGTCAGGAAGGCTTCCTGACAATCTGCTTACATGAAAACAGTAGGTTTGTTATCTCTATAGGTTTATATATATATATATATATATATATATATATATATATATATATATATATATATATATTATTCCAGTATCATTTTCCAATTTATTCAAGATGATCTTCACCCTCTCTAACCTTCTAACTTTTTGTTATGGAATAATAAGGTACCTCACAGGTTTCATGTATGATTTCATTTTCAAGTCTTTTTTTTTTTTTTAAATGCTTTTTGGACTGTCATATTTGAAACGCCTCTCTCATGTGCCAATTGAGTTTGATCTTTTCTAATTGATCTATTTAGCTCTAAGTTGAAATGATGATCCCACTCACTGTTTTGACCTACTGATCCAGTTTTCCTCTCTACTTGTTTCCTCTTTTTTAAAGTTATTCACCATTCTCTTGATTGTTCTTGAATGGACTTTGAAAATGGAAGCCAGAGTTTGAATGTTGGTACCATTACTGAAGGCATGAATGATCTTTTCACTCTCACCATTCAGAAGACAGTGAGTCTGACACTGTTATAAAATAAATAAGACATATCTCGGCTGATTTACAAGCAAATAAACTAACATACTCAAGAGCGAGAGCCAGATGTGAACGGGATAAAGCCTGGTCACAAAATGACCATTATCTTCGTTTACACATGTTCCTGACGCACGAGTTCCAGTCGAAAAATAAAATAATATTTTAAAGTGTTTCTATTTTTCGACCAATAAAAATGCTTTCCTCCTAATTATACTCGTCGTTTTTCGAGCCTGTTAAGCCATAAAAAAACGCCATAAAAGGGGTCACATAGGAGTACAAGGGCAGTCAACAGGTGGCCAGAGAAGAGACCTGTCACGGTCAGGTCGACTGGTCAGCAGCATCCAGCAGGAGGAGCGCTACCCAACCTGTGAGAACTACTATGAGAGATCAACCCAGATCTTCAGCCGGCCTATGAACTATACCACAAGGAAGCTGTCCCAAACCCACACGTTCCTGTTGAAATAAATCACGTAAATCTATTTCTGCTGTTGTTGTATTTTTTTCTTGCAACCACACGCTTGTCTATAACAACACAAAACAATTTTAACCTGCTCTCTTTTTAGCTGAATAACTCCAAGGATTTTTTCAGTAATTCTTATGACAAATGGTGTCAAGATGGCTAAACATCTTACTGAAAACCTGGAAAAAAGTAACTCAATTAGTTTAGTGGGTTTTTTATTTTAGATATTTTGTGATATGGACAATTAAGTTGTTACACCATTTTGACAATTTTCTGTTACACCTGATGTATTTAGGCAGCAAGAATTTATTCAAACAAGTTTTGTTAAATTCAACTGACAATGTCTGTCTATTTAATTTTTATTATATTTTTCCAATTTCTAAATGAGATATTGTATATTGGGATTAAAATTATGAATAAATTGTCCAAAGTTCATGTTTTGGTTCAAGTACTTTCAGTCATTATTAAGAATTGAGTGTTGCTATTATACTAGACAATATTTTCTGACAAAATCCTGACATTTTTAGATTGCTGAAATTGGAATCAGTTACAAAGGACATCATATATAACAGTTAAATGGAAAAGTGTGTATCAAATATTTATACATGTTATTTTTTTAACACATTAAATATTTTATACACATTTCAATATACCATCTCCTATGGAGAAAGATATTTAATGTGGGTCGTTTTTTTGTATTATAATGGCTTCTAGAATCTTGACTCCTGTATAATATTTTTGTATTATTTACTAAAATTTGTCTTAAGTATTTTGGTTGTGATGATCAGTATGTGCGCTAATTCCACTAAGTTTTGGCAAGTGACAAGTCAACCTACAAGAGATTGTGGTGCATATCTGGTCAATGAAAGAATTTAATGCTGTTTTTTGATTATTATTAGTATTGGAGATACAATCTCCCAAAGAACATGAGAATTCATAAGCAACAATATTTTTACACAGGGTGGATTTTTCAGATACAGAGTTATTGGTAAAAATTAAATTGGCTGTTATATAATAAATGTTAAATCTAAGGTATTTCTTAGGATCGTTAACTGCAAATTATATTTTTAATGGCTTTTTCATCTTACTTATAATTATGATGCATCAGGTTATAATAAAATGTTGTTTTTATTTTTGTTTATATCAAGATGGTTAGTTGTTTCATTTTTCTAAATTTCTTTAAGGATAATTTTATTTTTTCATCTATGACATGGTTTGGGAAATTATTATAGATAAGTGTTTTATGTTGCTTAATTTTTTATAAAAATAATGTGTCTAAAGAAGAGATCATTTTAGCATGGTTAATCATGTTTTTTTTATAACTCCTATTTCATGTGTAAAGACACTTACTTTTATAAACAAGATACAAATTTTTCCACTCCAAATTTGCATAATTACAAATATAGCTTTCAACTGACTGTTTTAAACACCAGAATATGGAAATTCGAAGTCCACTATAACACACAAATTCTTGTGATTGAGCAAAGAATTTGCATTGATAAGAAACATGTACTTAGTGTGTAAATGCAATTTTTTCTTCTTTTTCACATTATATATATATATATATATATATATATATATATATTAATTAAAGAATATCAAACACTTAAAATACCATAGATAATAATCTTTATTTCATGAAAGCTATAAAAATAGTCTTTAATCTTTCAACCTGCAAACCAAATATAAACGGAAAAAAATTACTTCAGGTTAAATTCAAGAGACACAGATATTGTATTGAGGGAAAGAGAAAGATTCAAAATTATGAACATGTAATGGTGGCAGAAGGAGGGAAAGGAGAAGAAAACCTGGTTTGAAGTGACCTGATTTAATATGACAATGCTACAATGTTGCATTTTGATTTAGAGGTTGAATGAAAATATTATTAAGTCAATGGAATTTAAGAAATTAGAAAAAAATATTAGTGGTAAATATATATATATATATATATACATACATATATATATGAAAATATATATATATATATATAGATAATAGATAGATAATCAATGGTAAGGACACAGTAAGGATATAATAAAAGGCTTAAACACTAATATTCCATGGTGAATAATTTATTCCATTGGAATCGTAAATACGATCCAATTCATCAGACCTACAAATTCAAAAAAAAAAACAAAAATATACTCCATGGAAATAAAAATCAGAATCTGGAGAGAAATTAAAAAAAAAAAGAAAAAACAACTCCGGAAATAAAACAGTTAGAGTAAAAAGAGAAGGGTAACATACTAGAGAAGGAGGGAGATTAAACCTTAACAGAGAGAATTTTAGGAGAGGTGAGTGGAAGGGTTTAAGTAAGAGAAATATGAATGTTGTCGGATGTCTAATGCATAAAGATACATTTCGTGGTGACATACACACACCATAGACGATCTAATGTTGAAGATCAGAATAAGAGGGGGGGAGGGAAAGGAAAGAAGAGGGGGGAGAGAGATGGAATGAAGGAAAGTAAAATTGAAGGACATTTACTGAAAAGGGCCGCTGTGT